>WSXT02171364.1:0-18563 GCA_011762715.2 Neuroterus valhalla | reverse complement strand
ATAGACGATACTTGAGTATATTTTTCAAAGTACTCTAATATATTTGAGGGTACTTGAGGATATTTCAAAGTACTTCAGGTTATTTTAAGGTAATTTACGATAATAAAGGGTATCCTAAAGTACACTAGGATATTCCGCGTACTTCAAGATACCTAAGGAAACTTCAGTATAGTTTGAGGTACTTCAGGATATTCCAACGTACTTTAGGTTAATTTGCATACTTCGAAGTTCTCTTTATGCTTCAGAATGTATCGCGTACTTCAAAATTATTGAGAGTACTTCAGGATATCTTTTAAAGTACTCTGCTATATTTGAGGGTACTTGAAGATATTTCGAAGTACCCTCATATATTTAAGGGTACTTGAGGATATTTCAAAGTAATTTAAAATAATTGAGGGTACTTGAGGATATTTCTCAAAGTACTCTAATATATTTGAGGGTACTTGAGGATGTTTCAAAGTACAAAGTACTTCAGGATAATTCATACACTTTCAGATACTTCATATAATTCAGGATATTCCAAGTACTACAAAATATTTCAGGATTATTTAAGATATTTCAGAAACTTCAAGATATTTCAAATACTCCATGATGCTCCAGAATATTTCAAGATTATTACAAATATTTCAATGTACTTCAGAATGATTAAATGTACTTCAGGATAATTTAGATACTTCAAGATACTTCATGTATTTCAGGATAATAAAAATACTCCAAAATAATTCAAGATATTTTCAAGGCATTTCAGAATGCTTCAATTTACTTCGAGAGAATTTATAGCCTTCAAAATACTTTTTATAGATCAGGATATTTTGAATTCTTCAGGATATTTAGGAATATTCAAGAAATATTCAAGATATTTCAGAAAAGTAATCTTATTGGTTAAAGTTTATCCTCTATTTTGAAAATTTATCTTCTTTGCTGGAAATTTATCTCCTTTGTTGAAAATTTATCTGTTTGGTTGAAAATTTATCTATTCGATTAAAAATTTATCTTCTTGGTTAAATATTCACGCATTGGGTTATAAATTCAAATTTTTAATGAAAAATCAAATTATTGTGTTAAAAGTTCAATGCTCCTGTTAAAAATTGAAGTATTTTGTTGGAGCTATCTTCTTTGGTCGAAAATTAAATGCTTTTCCGACTGGCCATTTTGAAAGAACATTGATCTTCTTGGTTGAAAATTTATCTGTCAGGCTGAAAATTTATCTTTTTGGTTAGGAGCTTATCTTCTCTATTGGAAATTGATCTTCTTTGTTGAAAATTAATCTTTTTTTTCGTTGAAAATATATCTTCTTGGTTGATTATTTATCCATTCAGTTGGAAATTCAGATTTCTGGTAAAAAGATCAATTTTTTTGTTCAAAGTTCCATTTTTAGTGTTCAAAATTAAACTATTTTCTTGAAGTTATCTTGTTTGATCGAAAATTTATATCCATCTTCGAAAACTGGTCATTTTGAAACAAAATTGTTCTTCTCGCTTGAAAATTTATCCTCTATGTTGAAAATTTATCTTTTTGTTAGAAATTTATCCTCTTATTTGATAATATATCTTCTTGGTTAAAAATTGATCTTTTTCTTCGAGAAATAATTTTTTTTTCGTTGAAAATTTATCTTCTTTTCTTTAAATATTCATCCATTGAGTTGAAAATTCAGATTTTTGGTGAGAAGATAAATTTTTTTGTTCAAAGTTCAATTTTTCTCTTAAAAAGTAAACTATTTTGTTGAAGTAATCTTTGTGATCGGGAATTTATATGCGTCTTCTAAAACTTGAATCGGGAATTTATCTTCTTTGTTGAAAATTTATCTTTTTTGTTGAAAATTTATGTTGCTCGTTGGGAATTCATCGTCTTTGATGAAAATGAATCTGTTTGGTTGGAAATTGATCTTCTTGGTTGAAAATTCATCTTCTTGGTTGGATATTTACTCATTGGGTTAAAAATTCAAATTTACAGTGAGAAATCCCACTATTTTCTTCGAAGTTCAATTTTTCTTGTAAAAAATCAATTTATTTCGTTAAAGTTATCTTCTTTGATCGAAAATTCATATGCGTCTTCAAGAACTTGAATTGGAAATTGGAAATATATCTTCTCTGTTGGAAATTTATCTTCTTCGTAGAAAATTCATCTTTTTTGTTGAAAATTTATCTTCTTCGATGGAAATCCATCTTCTTTTTGAAAAATGAATCTGTTTGGTTGGAAATTGATCTTCTTGGTTGGATATTTACTCATTGGGGTATAAATTCAAATTCACTGTGAGAAATTCCACTATTTTCTTCGAAGTTGAATTTTTCTCTTAAAATTAAAAACCATTCTGTTGAAGTAATTTTCTTTGATCGAAAACCCATATGCGGCTTCGAAAACTAGTCATTTCGATAAAACATTGATCTTCTTGGTTGAAAATTCACCTTCTTTGTTGAAAATTCATCTTTCTGGTTGAAAATTTATATTCTTTGTTGAAAATGAATCTGTTTGGGGAAAAATTTATCCTCGTGGTTGAAAATTTATTTCTTTGTTGGAATTTTTTTTTTTTTTTTTTTTAAATTCATCTTCTTGGTTAAAAATTCATCTTCTTGGTTGAAAATTCATCTTCTTGGTTTAGTATTCGCCCACTGCTTTATAAATTCAGATTTCCAGTAGAAAATTCAACTATTTTTTTCGAGGTCTAATTTTTTGTTTATTTTAAAATCAAACTATTCTGTTGAAGTAATATTCTTCGGTCAAAAATCCAAAGGAGACTTCGAAAACTGGTTATTTTATTAGAAAATTGACATTCTTCATGAAAAGTTTAAATATTGAATTAAAAATACCATTGTATAGTGAAAAATATAATTTTTTTATTAGTAACATTCCTCGGTCAAATATTCGTATTTCTGAACTTAAAATTTATCGTTTCTAATTAAAAATAATTTATTCTTCAGAAAATGGAACTATTTTCGATCAGATGTTGAATCTTCTATCTTTTGAAATATCCGTGTAGGTTGAGAATACATCATCTGTGTGTTGAAAATTACCCTTTTTTCTACTCTTGTAATAAAAATGTGTCTTTTTCTATTCAAAATTTGATTTGCCAGTTCAAAAAATCCACTACCTTAAAAAAATCCTCCATTCAGCATTGAAAATTCCATCTTTTTTTGCTAAATGTTCGAAAAAAGAAATTCGGAATAAAATTAGAGTCTCCTATTGACGAGAGTGCATAATAAAAACATTTCTTTTTATGAGGTGTAGAAGATAAAGTCACGGTTGGCCATTGACACTGGCATTGACATTGGCATTGGCATTGGGTAAAGGTAAAGAATTGCTTAAGTCAGAACTTGCGACATCTCTCCGTACCTCTTCGGATGGTTGTAACCGAAAGCTTGGATTAACGGAGGTTACGCTGGCCCCGTAACGTAAGTGTTACATCTGCACTTTCTTACGCGCAAGAGAGATCGGATGTAATGTGAAAGTTGTCCGCTATAAGGAGCACGAAGAGTTGATTGGATATTATGTTAGTCAGCGAACCTCTCTCTTCCCCTCCAACTCACACTCCTACTATTTTCCCTCTTCAGCTCTTTCCCCTTTCCTTTTTCCTCTTTCCTCCTTCCTCTTCCCTCTCTCTTCTCCTCTCCTCCCATCCCCTCCCCTCCTCTTCTCTCCTCTCCATGCCTCTCCTCTCCTCTCTTCTCCCCTCCTCTAAGGAGGGGGAGGGGAGAAGAGAGAGGAGGTCCCCTCCTTATTATCCTTGTTATCTTATTCTACATCCTACTGAAATTCTAAATGGAGAAACAAGAGGAGTCGTAAGGCACTCTGTAAGAACAAAGTTTCAAATACATTCGATGATAAATTAAATATGATAAATTACAAATATTTCTTTCATAATAATCATTGCATTGAAGAAATTGTCTCCTTTTATACCGCTGATCCTACAGTTTTTTTAATCAAACTTCTATTTGATCATTCTTGTTTATAAAGAACAAAACATCTCCTCCACCTATAAACCCATCCCTTTCTTTTCTTCTCTTCTTACCATCCCTTTCATCATTTATTCTGTCTTAACCTTTCTTCTCTTCATCTTTTCTCATTCTTGTCCTATTTTTTCCCTCTCATCTCTTCCTTTTCTCTTATTCCTGATATTCCTTTCGTGTAAGCTCTTTCTTTTTCTCCTCATTGTCTTCTCTTTCATTTAAACTCTTCCAACCTCGCTTCTTTCTTCTTCTCCTCATGTTCAGCTCTAAACTCTCCTTCTCTTGACCTCTTTTGTGACTGCCCATATATTACGTCAACTCTCCTCTTATTATACCAACTTTCCTACTATATATTACCATCGGCGTCCTTTCTTTTCCACCTCCTTGCCTTCACCCAGATTGCCTGGAATAACTTTGAGACATGCGATTATTGTGCAGACTTTCAATGCTATGATTGTATTTGTTCTTTCTGTATAATTTATCATTTTTCCCAATCCCTTTCTCCCCCACCCAGTTGATAATCCTCTTTTACTCCTTTCCCTCGTTTCATTTCCTCCATCCATCCTTCCCTGAGTCATTTCCTTATCTCCAACTACCTTTTCTCATCAACCTCTTTTTCACTCTCTCTCTCTCTCATTCTCAATATTTCAAATATCTTACTCTTATATCACCTTGTACCATTTATTCCTTTTCAATCCCCCAAACTTCTATTTCTGCCTACTGCTCGTTTTTCGGCATCTCTTTTTTGGGATTCGTTAGTGGCCCTATGCCATTCTGCTTCCATATCACACGTTAACTTTTCTTCCCTCTCTCCCCTTTATAATGCCTCCTTTTGACAATTTTTTGCTCGCTCCCTTCTCTTCTACTCTCTTTCTCCCCTTGGAATTTCCATACCCTCCTTCCTGCCTTTGTACCGAACAATCTTTTTTGCCTCTTCCAACCCCCTTTGCACCTTCTCTCTCTATTTTCCCTGCATTGTTTTATGATCCCTCACTTCTTGCGTTCTGAATATCTTGACCTTTCTTTTCATTAACTCTCCTTTTACGCCCTTCTTGTTCATAGCTTTATCTATCTCACTCCTGTCCAATAAGTCAAATGCTGCTTTTGAATTAGAAAAATCACCTTTGATCTTCCTTCTTCTCTTTTAGGTCTCCTATTTTTAATATGATTCAGCACATAGATATCATCTACCTCTCTTATACCTTTCCCTAATCCTGTCTGATTCAGTGATATAATATTGTCTTCCTCTCCTTTGTCACTCCACTTCTCTGATACTATTGACATATTAATCTGTTATAACGCTGGCATCAGCGCTTCCCTCCGATAATCTTTAACTCTCTTCTCCTGTCCTTTTTTCACTATTAGTACCACCATCCCTATTTTCCATATGTTTCGCCACCTCTCTCCTCTCCAGCCTCTGTTGCACATTATCTAAGCCCACTTTTTATATCTTTTCCCTCAAATTTTCGAACTTTATTGAGGTTTTCATCTACTCTTGCTGTTTTTTTCTGTTCCAGTAAACCTGTCACCATCTCTATTCTTTTGCTTATAATATACTCTTCTTCGCCCTTTTTACTCCTTTTCTTCATTCCTTCGTTTGTTTTCTCCTATGAAATTAAAAACTTATCCATTTCCTATCTCTTCCATTCAACCATTCAAGTCTCCTAATTATCTCTGTTCTTCTTCTTCCTCTTTCCATTCACTTCTTTCTATACTTATTCTCCGCGTCGGTCTTCTCTGCCTCTTTTTCAAAGTTTTTAATCCCCCCCTCTTTTCTTGTATCACATAACGCATTATTTACTTCTCTTTTCCTATGTTTTTCTACCTCCCATACTTCTGTTCAATCCTCTTCACGTTCCTAATCACAGTCATTTAATTTTTTTTGCTTCGCCGACTTTTTTTTCTGCAGCTTCTCCTAGCATACTTTTTAATTTTTGAATCACTATCTTCATCTTCTGGATTGAATTTGTTCCCCATTTCAACCATTTTAACCCCAGCTGATCCTTTCCTACTCTTATCTCTTCCTTATTCCCCTTTGCTGTTTCCCCATTCGCGACTTCCCCCCACTGTTACCAAAATTATGAGATAGCCCAAGCCTTTGTTCTCCTCTATTACTAGCCCTCTTATGTTTTCTCCTACCTCATCGTCAAAAATAACACATTTCATTGCTGTGCTAAGTCTCTACAACCTTCTACCTCATAAGCGTACTGTCCTCTCTCATCCCTCCCTACATTCTCATTCGACATCAGCCATCCTAGTTCCTCTAATCTATTCAGAAATCATATTCTCTCCACGTTCACTAACCTCTTTTAAAGCTGCTTCTAGCCCCATCCCCTTCTACTCCCTGTTCTTTTCCTCCTCTTCCTTCTGTGTTTGAATCAAAGTCTGTCTTTATCATCAAATTTACAATTCCTTCTTTCCCTTCCACCAAGTATCCTAACTCCTCTGTACTTGCGTATCTTCCTACTATCCATAGGCTATCCTCTCTGAGCATTATCCTCTTTGTTATTAATCACTTCTCCTGTTCTTCTGAACGATCCCCATCTCCCTTTCTTCATTATTTGCTCCATACGTCGTTTCACCATGTCTCCATCATCACAACGACTTTCAATTGTCCTGAATTTGTCATGAAATCATTATCTTTCATTTCTTATCCAGCTATTTTTCAGTAGCGCATCTCCTAATCTTTCCCTGTTTCATCCCCTTCTATCTTTTTCTTCTCCTATAACTCCCCCCCCTTTCAACCATATTCCGTCTATTGCATGCCAAATTTCACTCATCTCTCTCGACAATGCCACTTTCGGTGATGCTGGCTTCGCGCTAGACTGCTTCTGTCTCTCCCTCCGTGAGAGCCTTAATAGCTACACTGAAGACCATCATTCGAAACTTCGAATAGGCAGGTTGGTACTGCGTAGTTCGAAGTTGTTCACTTGGCGACTCTCTGCTTGCGGCCTTCAGAGGTTAAATGCACCCCTGTGTGTTGGCATAAGCGTTTCCAGTCGTTGCTTCCAATCCGGTTCGAACTGGATTTTTATTGCGCTGGATTAAGGGCCGCCTGCCGCCGATGCTGGCATTGTCGAGAGAGATGAGTGAATCCTCTATTATTCATGCACTTTTATATAATGGCCTGTCCTTCGACACTACCTTTTTCTTATCTTCTCCATTCTTCAATTGCATAAGCATTTTTTGTTGGAAATTCCTTCGTTTGGTCTGACAATTCAATTATTCCAGATGAAGACTCATTAGTTTAGTCAAAAATTTCGCAACTCTTTGGGTGCGATTTCATGGACGTGGTAGAAAATAAAAAAATTTTGTTAATTAGTTAATTAGTTAGATTATTCTGTTCAACAATTAATAATTATGAGGAAAAATGAAGCGATATCGTCAAAACTTCATCTTCTCGGATCCAAAAAACTTAAAATTGATTTCTTGAAAACCAATATATTTTTTTACTAGAATAGTTGAATTTAAGAAGAGGAGCATTCTCAATAAAATAGATAGTAAATTTCCCATCGAAGAGAATGATTTTGTTCAAAACTGCTGAAGCTAGAAGCAGACCACTTATTCTCAAACTATCAATTAAATTTCATTTAGAAATAGAATAGATGAATTCCCCAGTGCATCATATTTATTTCATCCCAAAAAAAAATAATAATTTTCCCAAAAGTATGTGAAGCCTCAAAAAGAGAGGTATGATTTCTTATGAAACGATGAATTTGCGAGAAAAACAATAACAAACTGGATGCTCTTCACGCAATCTATTGTCAATAAGTCATTTCGGAACTCATTTCGAGGACAATAAATAAACATTTATCAAAACAACAAACGCTTCAACAAATATTAACCATTTTATGTATTTGTGAATCAATTTAGCTCTATTCAATAAATCAATAACATTTGATGATATTTCAAACGAATTTAATCTCCAACTGCATTATTAGACTTATTCCTGGCACTCAAACTTAGTTTTTCCAGCGTGTGTAGTTAATTAGGTGCAAGGATACGGTCAAATGCTGGAAAATAGTCAAATGAAACATTTTTCACTGAAGTCCGTGCAAAAGATTATCAAATGATATCGATTTGAAGCAAAAAGTCTTTGCTTAATAACTGGCTGTCATTTTTGTACGAAAACAGATAAAGCATTGTAATCCCCGAGATAGTCATATCGATGACAGCCATTCCGAAAATCTCGTTCGTGGACGAGACAGTCGGAGAGGTTGGCAGAGCAACACTGGACACGCACTCGATCTCGGAGGAAGTCGTAGCTAAGGGTGGACAGTACCCAAGCGAGCAATTCCGCCAATGCGCGAACAAACGAAAATCATAGGAATAGTTTATACGACCCTTCCCTCCCCCTCCCCCTCCTCTCTTATCTTTTCCTTTCGTCTTATAATATCTTTTTACCTCTTCCCTCTCACGTCATTGTCCCTCCTTTTACTCCCAGCTATATTAGCTCTTCTATATTTAAACCTGTTTCTTTCTTCCCTCCTCTTTCTGCCATATCCCTCGCCATTTCTTCTCTCTTATCCTTTCCTTTCCTCATCTTTTCTCATCACTTTCTCATTCCTTTCTCATCTTTTTTCATTTTTCCATCTCACCTCATCCTTTTCTCTCATTCCTGTCATTCCTTTCGTTTTCTATCTTCTCTATTCTCCTCGTTGCCTTCTCTTTCATTTGGACTCTTCTAACCTCGTTTCCCTCTTCTACCCTGTTTGTTCTGCTTTGATCGCTTCTTTTCTTATCTCCTTTCCACTTTTTTCGTTTCCTCTCCCCTCCTCTCATTATACCCACTTTCCTCCTATTCCTTACACTTGGTGTCTCCTCTTCTTCACCTCCTTTCCTCTCCTCTCCTATAGTTCTCTGTCCTTCTCCTTTCTTCTCTTTTGTGCCCTTCTTTTCTATCTCTCCCCTTATCTTTTCAATCCAGTTATCTCTTCTTCTCTTTTCTATTCTACCCTCACCTTCTGATTCTCTTCTGTTCTGGCCTCCTTCTGTCCTCCTATACATTAGCATTCTTCTCTTATTCTGCATTCTACGAAAATAATAAATGATAAAACAGAACATATCATTGTACGCCCGGCGAGAACAAAGTTTCATATACGTGCAAAGGATCAGGGACGTAAGTATGTACACCATCGTAACTTCGTTCCTACCGGTTGTCCCACGGCACCTCGTTTTTCTACGAAGTTCAGAGGCCTGAATGTTACACAAGTGTTTGGAATTAAATAATACGATAAATAACAAATCATTCTTTCATAAAAATTGCAATGAATAAGATGTCTTCTTTTATGTCATTGATCCTAGAGTTTTTTCAATCAAACTTCTATTTGATCATTCTTGTTAACAAGTAACAAGATATTCAGGACAATTTCTTAAATTCGCCCATAAATGTTTGATGCGGAATTCCATATGCCTTCGTTTGAAAATAAGGTCTCAATCGTATGTGAACTCTGTTCTGAAAATCAATTTAACTACGGACGTTTTCGTTTCTTCACTGTGCGACGCAGCTAGTCAAATAACAAAATCACGACTCCAGTAAAGATAAGGAATATTTTCAAACAAGTTCATAAATCTACCATATTTTAGGAAGAATGTATATGATATTTCGTGGGAATAATAAAAAGGTTATTTAAACTTCAGAATATCTTTTCGCATGCATACTACTTGTTCTCTTGATTTGTGATACATCCGTTTCTGCTTACGTACGAGAAAAAATTAGAACATAAGCCGAGACCAAGGCAGAATACATACAGTTTATTCTTATCGATTAAAAAAAATGAATTTCGCTCTTGTTGCCTTCGCCGCTGTGATGTTTGTGGTTCTTCTTGTTGGAGCTGTTGATGCAGCATGCGCTACTGCTTGTACGAAAACCAGTGATTGTTGTTACCCTACACAATGTAAACCCTATGGCAAGTCTGAAAATTATTTTTCACATACTGAAAATTTTTGTCGCGCTTCTTGTATTCTTTATTATAATTCGTCTTATTTTTATTGATTTTATCGAATATAATTAAAATTCCGGAAGTGTTCAACTTTTACATATATTGGAGGAAATCTCGGAAGAATTGCAGAATCTTTCAGAAGTTTTGATCAAGTCTGATTTATAGTTGAGTTTTTGGAGTTCTCTAAAAAAGACCAGGTAGTGGGTACAAATATTGGGAATGAGACAAAATTCATGAGGATTTTTGGGAATTTTCGGGAATGTGTGTAACTCCACGGAAATTTTTTAAACTTTTCAAGAGGTGTACAAATTTATTGGGAATTTTGAAAATAATGGAATTTTAGGACGAAGCTGAAGTTAGCTATAGATATAGATTCGAAATTTCGGACAGCGTCTATGGAAAACTATCAGTCCCGTCATAAAACGTAGTGTTTCACTAAATTCGTCTGAATAA
This sequence comes from Neuroterus valhalla, assembly GCA_011762715.2. NCBI lineage: Eukaryota > Metazoa > Arthropoda > Insecta > Hymenoptera > Cynipidae > Neuroterus > Neuroterus valhalla. Next base: position 8,224 of record WSXT02171364.1, on the reverse strand, counting down.
TATCTCATAGGAATTTTGGGAAATGTTCGAAAATAAATAAAGATTTCCGAAAAATTTGCAGAACTTCGGGGAAACTTGCAGATACTTATTGGAGTTTTGGAAATGTCTGGACATTTCTGGAGATTTTCGCCGAATTCCGGGTATTTTTTCTGAAATGTTTGAGATAATGCGTCTTGAGGTACGAACATTCAATAATTTCAATGGGTGGCTAATACGAGGAAAAGTATCATCCTACACAGGGACATGAATGGCTGGTTCGTTTCAAAGCAGAGGTACAGTGAGGGTACTTGGTGATCCTAAAGCCTCAAAAATTAACGGCAACGACGAAGGATTGATAAGCTTATTCTCCGAAAAAGGATTGTTTATCAAAAAGACTTGGTTTAGGCATATAATGATACACCTGTGTACTTGGTGCAGAGGCGCACTGTATCTTCACTAAATGATAAGATTCCTTACTTTCCTTACAGAAAAAAAGGGGATGGAAAGCGTTCAATAAGGCTTCCCTAAAGATCGTTCATCTCTCCTCTCAAATTGTAAACGCAGTTTATCGACAGCCTCTTATTGTATTCCGACTTTACTTCGATTATTTTTTTGCTTTAATTCTTTTACTTGCCTGATCAGCAAAATATTTCATTATTTCACTAGAATACACATACATTCGATAGAATGAAATAAATTGAGCAGAAATTTAGCATAATTTGGAATGATTGTTCTACACTCTGGCATAATGAATCTTTGAATATTTTCTTACTTTCAGGCGCTGCCTCTGGGGCTCTTTTTTGTCAAAATATGTGAATTTTGCGAGAAGGTGATATCGTGGATAATCTTATCATTTAAATTATAATGCACTTAGTCATTGAAATTGTGTAGCTTACCTGTTACAATGTTGTAAAAATAAATCGTTTTGTAAATTTAAACCTTTCCAAGTCATTTCACAACATATTACCACATTACAAGGACTGACAACAATTAATTTCTTTTGTATCCGAAGACTGGACTATGTACCATAATAAATATTATTATGAATCATACTATCACAAAATATTATAATAATATTGTGATCAGTGTTGTTGTTGTAACCAAAGAAGAAATATGCTCTTGAATCACTAAAAATTTTTGGGGTGGTGTACGGGACACAGATAAATCTTGAAGTTAGTACGACGACTTTGGACGGAATAGCGAAGGAGGTACCCACTCTAGGGAGATTATATTATTTATTGACTAGATCATGCCCTACTGCACATTAACATTCAAAAATGAAAAGAACTTGAAGAAAGTATTGAAGGAAATCTATTTTTGCCCAGGCGATTAACGATCTTCCAACTTGATTCTAATATTGTAAGCATTTGTGGAATTGAGCATTTGCTAAAAATTACTGGTCACCCCGAGAAATACTCGAGCAGCAGTTGTTCATAGTCGAAGCAAGTTTAGGTCAAAAAAGCTTGTCCATCAAAAATTAAGTCTTTTTGTATGGAAGAAGAGCATCTAGGGATGGATTTTAGGGTGTCAAGGAGAAGATTGTTCTACAAGAGCTCGTTGAACATGGCAGGGAAGGAAATTTACAGAAAGTACATTTTTGATGGAAGCCGAATTCTGATTCAAGATTTGGATGGTCAAAGTTTTCTGAAGGTCTTTTTGCTGGAGTAGTTTGATATTGATGATGGAATTGGAATAGGAAGAATCAACGTTAGATTCTTCAACAGAATTATCTCGGAGATTCCAATTTGTTTTCTATGTCTCATGCGCATGATACAATTTTTAGCAACTCAAAAGTTATTGGTTCGCAAACTAGAAAAAGTCAAGAAGTTAGTTTCTATTGGAAAAGACCAGAGAGTGCATGGATTTCACAACTGAAATGAGATGTAGAAGATTCGCAGGTGAAATTAATTGGGATAGATAATCCAGCTTTTGCAGCTGTAGACACAAGGCTTCTAATTCGGCATGGAAGGTATGGCCATGCGAGTCCCTAGAATAACAAAACTATCGTCGATGATAATATTGTTGTTATAATTTATCTGCTGCTGCTGGTTTCCATCTGGTTTCACGCTCTCTCACCCAAGGCAGGTGCTTGCTGGTCTCCTGCACTTAGTTGCTTCTAAGCTCTTGCGCGGTCCAGGGATTCCCCGTTTCGTCCTGTGAATGAACAGTGGTTGCCTCATCACTTGAAACTGCCCCTGCACGCAGACGGATCATCTACTTGGATCAGCATTGACTAGATTGTACCATTACATTTTAATAAAGTGATTTGGTTTTCTTGTGATCAATTGATTTCCCGACTCGATCATCTTTGGTGTTGTAGAGGTGACAAGTTGGATGACGTCCTCCCTCCAGATCAAATGTTCTGGAAGAGGCATCGTGATCGTAGCTTCCAGAGGCTACATCTGTGCTAATTTTTCGGGTCGTTTCCCAACATTTTTTGAGTATGGTGAGGCATGCGGGTTTTGTTGCCTTATGTTGGAAAGGACGACATTCTCTGGTTGACTGATTATTCTGATTATTGATTCGAGGAGCGCCCTTCCCTTTTCTGATCCACGCCAGTCCGAGAGTATTCCTTCAACAAACACCGTGTAAGGGTTCGTAAAAAACCTGATATTTCACATCTCAAGATACATGGTGCAGTTCCATATGGCTATGTTTTTAGATAAAATTTCTTGAGTATGTCATTTCAACTAAAATTTTTTGTCCCTGGGATCCTGAAAGAAATGAAATCATTGTATCGAGGCATATCGTTTTTCATGAAATCCCAATGACAGGAGCTGTTCTATTTTTGGACATGTCTCGCTCGGCGAGTCTCCTTCACGACATCCCTTCCGAAGAGATAAGGCACCTTCCTCTCTCCTAAGTCGCAAAAGTGCAGCATCTCTCCCCTCAGAAAAATTGTAAGTGACAAAACAATGTTCATAAAAATGACGCAGGTTTCATCCCTTCCCCCTTTTCCAAGTCTTGTAGGGAGCGGAAGGCACCCCTGTGATAGGTTAAGGAACTATTCCTGGAGACTCGACACACAATTGGCAAGCTACTCGGGGACTTCGAGCAACTAAAAGGTTTATAAATGTTTTGTTGAGCTGGCTGTGATTCCTTATCGGGAAGCAGTTGGAAGCTTATTGTATGCTGTTCCAGTTAGCCGCTTTGATATTGCTTGTTTTGTGTAAAAAGTTTCACAGTTGCCTAAAGAGTCCTAACATAGGCATGGAAGTGAAAAGGATTTTTCGCTATTTGAAGTCAACCTGCGATATGAGATTCATGCATGATGGTCAAACAGAAGGAGAAAACCTAAATAGTTTTTGTAATGCAGACTTTTTGGGCGCTGTGGGTTCTTGGCAATCAACATGCACTTCTCTCCTTTTTCTCTTCACTTCTCATCTTGAAGTGATCAATGCCAAGCTCCAAGCTATTACAAATGAGCAGGTTGGATTAAACACCCAAGTATAAGTACTTGTTACTGAAACCGATGCTCTAAACGAGATGCTCAGGTGAATGGATAAATGTGTTCTAAGAACAGAAAATGAGTCATGTGAGGTCGATGTAGTCGTTGCTGGACTGCCTGAGAGTGCAGAGGCAGATCTTATGGATCTTAGTTGTTCCATCTCAAAGGCTCCTAATGGGCAGCTTGCTCTAGCTTAGATCATGAATGCCCATAGGATATTTCTTGCTTTTATTGCATCTATGGCGCTATCTCTGTCTTCCACCTTAGACGTGGCGGTCAGAAAAGTTTGAATCCTACATTTTCAACCTTTTCTGCCGAAATACTTGATGTTCATACTGCGGATTGGCCACAATCGATGCCGGTTTAACTATCAACACTGGGGCCTATGGTAACATCATCTATAGAATAATCCAGAAGAAATGCCTACATGCAAATGGAGTTTGTTTGTATCTGTAGAAATTTTGTCCCCTCATGAACAAATACATCCTTGCAGTCACATACAATCTACTTTGCCCAACTAGAAAAAAAGCTTAGCTATTTTCGTATAAACATTTGTGCCAGGAATATGGCGTTGTCCTTGTTAGGCGAAAGGATAAAATCCTTATAATTAAAATCAGGTCATAACGATCAATGAAACATGTCTTACTGAAACTATTAGTGATATTATTGTTGCTCTTGATGGTTGTCCGCTAATGCGCAAGGAATGTGACGGTAGGAGGAGTGGGAGTGTTTCTTATAGATCTGAATTTTTACAATAGAAATATTTTGGCGTGCCATATCACGGCTGGTACTAGCTGTTGTTAATAGAAGACCTCAGGTGTAATATCTGCATAATTTTTAATGCTTCTACTTGAATTCCAGTCATGCACGTGAAAATATTGTAGTTACGGATGATTTCAACTTTGACCTAAATAGTCGGCAACCAGGATCTTCATACGTTAAGGCATTGTTCATCTCGCCTAATCTATTTATAATGCCGTATAATTCAGGACATCATAGTCCTAGCTCTGACACGTGGTTGAATCTATGTATAGGAGATAAGGTTAGAAAGAGGTGCTGTCAACTTATCACTTAACAGTACCATTTTCAGCAGGGCACGAACTCATCGCCACTGAATTTGCTCAAAAATGTATTATTTCTTCCAACGTTAGAAAAACATACCATGATATTTGTAATATGGATGAGGATACCTTTCTAACTGGATTGCAGTCCACAGAGTAGCAAAAATTTGAGGTCTATTTCTCTGTGAATGAGAAATCATTCTTCCCGAACAATGTCCTTTATTTTGCTACTGCATGAATTTGTGACTCTGCATATTTTTCCAACGGAAGAGGTTCTGCTCCTGGATGACGGATGAAAACAAGAATATGATGAAAGAGCGTGATCGCGACTACAAGATTTGGGATAGAGTAGGAAAACTACAAGAACATACCAATTATAAGACTATGAAAAATTACGTTACCCGAAAGTTTGATGAAGCAAAGTACTTCTATAATTCAACAAGAATATTCAGCGTTTTGTGGACGGAACTCAAGGCTGTGGGATACGTTAGACCTAGGTATAAACATTGGACACTTGTATGCTTAGTTAATGGAATATATTCATATTTTTACTCTTTTTTTTGGCGCCTCTGCATATAATGTAACGCTGTCAAGACTAAATGATCTCCAGGATTTACTTAATAATGATTCTAGTCTATATTTCCAAGACATCACTACCCTTGCGCTAACTGGAAGCCTAGATAACAAAGACAGGAGCTAGAAGGAGTAATAGTTAGTCTGTGAGCTTTGTGATGCCAACAGTAGTCACAGATGGTTACCCATTTAACTTTCAACCGCACCCAACACCCAACAATTATCAGACGGGAACTGATTTTTCGAGCATGGCACACTTGATTCATTTAATTCATTCGCAAGGATCTCAACACTAAGGACCAGGACATCCGCAATTATCTTCTCATCTCAGAAGACCGAGCAATAGAGATTAGAAGAGATGTGGAAGTGGCGGGGGAAAACGGCGATAATGAAAATCATTCGGATGAAACTGTGCGAGATCAAGCCAAGACTGAAAAAGCAATACAACGCCATCACGTTATTGATGTTCCTGCGCAACCTCTTGATGTTCCAGTACCACCACATCCTCCAGAAGCAGACAGCCTCATTCAACCAGGGGCTGTAATGGAAACTCAGCGACCAAGAAGGCAATTGAAATGGACACACCATATGAACAGGGATGTTCTGCGCCTCTATTTCGTGGCTAGGTTGAAATACTTACCATCAAAATGGAGGTATGTCAACAGCGCCCTAATAATAAAATACCTATTGAAGATATGGATAATGCAGAGGTGACCGGAGCTGAAGGCATAAGTGATGGGGACAATGGAGAACAATGACCGGATCCACAATAACTGCATCCGGACATCAACATGATCGTTGCTGTTAACAGCAAAATCCCAGAAAAATTACAGCACCTTAGAAGAATTTTGGTCGAGCTTTATTGAAGTTCAGGAATGCAGAACCAATAAATAGAAATTCTCTGCTTGAGATGTTCATGACAAAGGATCTGCATGCACTGATAGGGCACCTCAACAACAAGTTTCTGCTTTTTCAATTGAATGGAGAGACAACAGCGTTACAAGTACAAACTCTTGTATATTGTGCAGCTGTGATATCCGTTACAACTTTAGGTCGAAGAACAAGGCCTACAAATGCGGTCTTTGCCCTAAGGAGGCAACACGATCCTCCATGGAAGATCAGGTGATATACAGACGCCAGCAAAGTAAGAAGCAAATCAGGCCGATTGCCCCAATCATCCATATTATTATCTACCGTCGGGACATCAAGACATTGACACCAACATCGTTAAATAGGATTATAGACTTCAAACGGTAAAGGCTTGATATCCTTACGGCTAGACCACGCCAATACAAGAAGAGTGGTGCAAGAAAGCAGCAAAATAAGACCTTCGGGACAGATGAGAGGGAGAGAGAGTTCTATCGTAAACTATGTACAGAGGAAAATATGCAGCCAGGGACGGATCTAGAAAATATTTGGGGGGGAGGGCGATCAAAATATTTCAAATTATACCCTTAGCCCCTTACGAAATTCCATATTGCATTTCTGCGCACAAGTATCAGTTTATAGTAATTAACAAGGTATAATATGAGCAGTTAAAATACTCCACGTCCATAGCTACTAAAGAAAAGTACTATGTTTTGCGTATTGTGCAACATTATAGAAAATACGTGCTACTGTTTGAGATGATTGGGTTTACATTAATTGAGTATGGATGTATGAGTAGTCATTTTGATCTTTGAACAATGAAAATATTGTTCATATCGTGTTCTTCCTTAATTCACTAAAAAATATGATGATTCCTTATAATTATTTCTCTTTGTTTGGTGAAGCGTTGTTTTTCATTGCGATTTATTAAAATAAGTTACATGCAAAAACAGTTGAGCATTTACAAAGTGATGTACTCGATTACTAGTTACTGGAATATCGCAATGCATATTGAGTAACGCCAGCCCATTGAGACGTTCGTCTCCAGTTTTGTTTCGCAAATACGTCTTCAATCTGCGTAAAGTTGAAATTGACCGTTCACTTGAAGCTACCGTGACTGGAAGTGTAGCACTGATTTGAAGGAGCCGGTAAATGTGTTGGTAGAACTGCACATCGCACAGATCGAGAGCTTCAAAAATGTTTTTGGTCACTCCCTGAGAAAAATTTTAATGTGAAACCTGTAACAGTACGCATATAATTGTGTAATTCTGAACTACCAAATGAAAGTTGCATAGTTCCTGGAGCGATTTCATACCGTTTCCACATTTTGAAATCTGATTGCATTTCTTCGGTGATTTCTGTAAATTCACTCGGCCATATTTCCTTGGAAGCAGAGATGGTCCTGTCTATTTCAGCTTCATCGATCTCTGCACATTTTGCTGGGATAACATTTTGTATCTTGGAAAGCAGATCTTGTTGCTTTAAAAATCTCCATTCAAGCTCCTCAGAGTACTCATCCAAGAATGGAATGTAGATTGATCGCCTATAGTTCTCTTGAGCATCCCTACCATAATCGTCTCGATTTTTCTGACATCCTGCTCGTCGAGGAACAGTCAGTACGGCACTTATATTTTACAACGGCCTTATTGCCTGACTCCAAGTTCAGAGCCAAGGCCGTTGTGAATCAGAATATAAGAAACGCTGAATTTCTTTCCTTGACATTTCCATTTGTAATTGAACTTCTCGAATTTTACACTGTCGGAAAAATCAATACTAACCTCAAACTCTACTTTATTTGTCTGGTCTCATTTCGATCGTTTTGCTGGCGTTCGTTCGTCATCGGGTTGTTCAACAGGCTGTTCTGAACTGACGGATTCTTTATCAAGGTTTTTCGGTTTGAAAAATGCAGTTATTTTCGCTGGAGGCATTTTTTCAATATGAGGACCATGAGGACTCACTGGAATGGCATGACTACTATGAAAACTCACACTGAACACACATCGAATTTGCGATACCTATACAGCTTAGTCAATTATTGTAATGTTTGACAGAAGGTGAAGTCAAAGACGGCTTTCCAGTAAACGTCAAAATCACTGATTACAATAAAGGTTAGTGGTTACTTGTGTTCAGACCGGTTCAGACGCTCCAACCTCGTAACGCCCTCTAGTTAGTACGAGTAGAAGGAATTTGACATAGTCGCCATCTTGAGGTCTGAGGTCTTAACCCTTTAACGCTCAAATGGCCAAAATTTCAACGAACACTTCAGGCTCGTGCCTTTCAATTATAACCCGTGTGA
>WSXT02171353.1:0-17022 GCA_011762715.2 Neuroterus valhalla | reverse complement strand
CGAATGAGGAGAGCAACTAAATCTATCTGATTGTGTCTTCCTCATATAGAGTTAACCCGGATGAGAGGAGCAACTAAATATGCCTGATTGCGACTCTTGCATTTAGAGTTGGATCGGGTAGGAGGAGCGACCAAATCTACCTGATGATTGCATTGATTCAGAATTTGACTTTGTAAGTGGAGCAACTAAATCTGCCTACATGTGTCTCATATATTTAGAATTTGATTGGGTGAGAAGGGCTACTGAATCCGCCTGATTGCGCCTTCCTCATTTTGAGTTAACCCGAATGAGGAGAGCAACTAAATCTATCTGATTGTGTCTTCCTCATATAGAGTTAACCCGGATGAGAGGAGCAACTAAGTATGCCTGATTGCGACTTTTGTATTTAGAGTTGGATCGGGTAGGAGGAGCGACCAAATCTTCCGGATGATTGCATTGATTTAGAAATTGACTTGGTAAGAGGAACAACTGAGAGGCAACCAAATCTGCTTGATTGCACCTTCCCCATTCGCAGTAAGCCCGAATGAGGATAGCAAATAAATCTGCCTGATTGCGCCCTCTGCATTTGGAGTTGATCCGGATGAGAGTAGCAAATCAATCTGCACGATCACGCGTTTTGTATTTAAAGTTGCAGTGATTTAGAATTTGACTTGGTAAAAGAGGCAACTGAATCTGCCTGATTACGCCTTCCTCATTTAGAATTAGCCCATATGAGAGGGGCAAATGAATCTGCCTAATAACGCTTTCGAAATTTGGAGTTGGATCAGTTTAATGAAGCGATAAGATCTACCTGATTATTGCACTGATATAGAACTGAACCTCGTAAAAGGGGCAACTGAATCTGCTTGATTGTGCCTGATATATTCAGACTTTGACTAGGTGAAAGGAGCAACCAAATCTACCTGATTGCACTATCCTCTTTTGTAATCAACCGGCATGAGGAGAGCAACTAAATCTACCTGATTGCGCTATCCTCTTTCGGAATTAATCCATATGAGATGAGCAAATGAATCTGCCTGATCACGCTTTCGAAATTTGAAGTTGGATCAGTGAAAAAGAACGATAAAATCTACCTGATAACTGCAGTGATTTAGAATTGTGCCAAGTGAAAGAGTCAACTAAATCTGCCTGATTGCGCCCTCCTCATTTGGAGTTAACCCGGATGAGGATAGCAAATAAATCTGCATGATTGCGCCTCATATATATTTAGAATTTCACTAGGTAAAAGGGACAAACAAAAATCTACCTGATTGCACTATCCTCTTTTGGAATTAACCCGAAGCAGGAAAGCAACTAAATCTTCCTGATTGCGCTATCCTTTTTCGGAATTAACCCGAATGAGAAGAGCAACTAAATCTACCTGATTGCGCTATCCTCTTTTGGAATTAACCCATATGAGAGGAGCAAATAGATCTGCCTGATCACGCCTTCAAAATTCAGAGTCGGATCAGTTGAAAGAAGCGATAAAATCTTCCTGATATCGGCAGTGATTAGGAATTGTACCAAGTGAAAGAGTCAACTTAATCTGCTTGATTGCACCCTCCTCATTTGGAGTTATTCCGGATGAGAATAGCAAAGAAAACTGCATGATTGCGCCTCATATATATTTAGAATTTGAGTAGGTAAAAGGGACAAACTAAAATCTACCTGATTGCACTATCCTCTTTTGGAATTAACCCGAATCAGGAGAGCAACTAAATCTTCCTGATTGCGCTATCCTCTTTTGGAATTCACCCGAATGAGGAGAGCAACTACATCTACCTGATTGTTCCTTTTGAATTAAGGGTTCGATCGAATAGAAAAAGCGCTCAAATCTCCCTGATTAACGCAGTGATTCAGAATTTGACTTGGTAAGAGGGGCAACTGAATCTGCTTGATTGCGTCTCTTGCATTAACAGTTAGATCGGATAATAAAATGAATTGAATCTACCTGATAAGTGCCGTGATTCATAACTGAACCTCGTGAAAGGGGCAAATGAGTCTACCTGACTGTGCCTGATATATTTAGAATTTGACTAGGTGAGAGGGGCGACCAAATTTGCCTGATTGTGCCTTCCTCATATAGAATTAACCCGGATGAGAGGAGCAAGTGGGTATGCCTGATTGCACCTTTCGAATTTAGAGTTGGATCAGTTAAAGAAGGGATAAGATCTACCTGATTACTTTCAGTGATTTAGAACCTTATCTTGTAAAAAGGGCAAATAGATCTGCCTTATTGTGCCTAATATTTTTATAATGTAACTTGATAAGAGGAGCAACCGCCTGATTGTGCCTCCCTCATATAGAGTTAACCCGGATGAGAGGAGCAACTAAGTTGGCTTGATTGCACCTTTTGAATTTAGAAATAAATCGATCAAGGACGGATAAAGTCTACTTGATTAATGCAGTGATTTAGAATTGAACTTCGTAAAAGGGGCAACAAATTTTCCTGATTGCGCTATCCTCATATAGAGTTAACCCGGATGAGAGGAGCAACTAAATATGTCTGATTGCGTCTTTTGAATTAAGAGTTGGATCGGTTAAAGGAGGGATAAGTTCTACCTGATTAATTAAGTAATTTAGAATTTATTTTGTAAAAGGGGCAACTAAATCTGCCTGATTGTGCCTGATATATTTATAATTCGATAAGGTAGGAGGGGTAACCAAATTTGCCTTATTGCGCCTTCCTAATTGGGAAGTAACCCATATGAGAGGAGCAAATAAATCTGCCTGATTGCGCCTTTTGAATTTAGAGTTAGATCTGTTAAAAGAAGGGATAAGATATACCTGATTAATGCACTGATTTAGAATTGAACCTTGTAAAAGGGGCAACTGGATCTGCCTGATATATTTAGAATATTGATTTGAATCAAGTAAAAGGAGGGACAAAATCTGCCGGAACAATAAATCCATTTAGAGTTGGACCTTGTAAAAAGGGTCACTGTATCTATCCGATTGTCCCTTCTAAATTCAGAGTAAAACCAGGCAAGATGGCCTTTTGAATTTAGAGTTGTATCAGGTAAATAAAGCGATCGAATCTGCCTGATTGTGCCTTCTCAAATAAGAATTCCACTACGTCGGAAGGGCAACTAGATCTGCCTCAATGCTCCTTCGAACTAAGGGTAAAACTATTGTCCCTAATTATAGAAAATGAATTTGAAGTTGGTCCAAGTGAAAGGGGTGATTCCCAAAATGCATATCTGAAGAATCCCGACATCACACCTTTGAATCCTTCAAGGACAGGCAAGAATCAAAATGCTTTTAAGCCCTCTTTTGAATTCCTTTTCCCAAGAAATTAGATAATACCAATCAGTAAGTCACCTCGGTACAAAAGTTCATTCGCGTTCTAGGAAATGCACTCGACTTCAATCTGAAGCCGATCAGAGGCCCCGTTACGAGTATCGTGAATCCTGAAAAATTGTCACTTAACGAGGGCCCATCCAGCTGGAGATCGTTAACCATTCGTCTCTCCAATGGACGAAGTAACGTTTCTACGCTGAAGCTGCTCGACCATGGAGAACGGATCGAGTTCTAGAAGAGTTCCGCTAAATGAAAGACATCAGGACTACTACATCATCATTTTTCTCTACCTTCCTTTATTTCTAATTCAAATCTTAAACGATCTTAGGAATTTTATGGTTGAAAAAAGGCGCTGATTTAAGGTGGCGAAAGGGTTGCTCTAAATAAAAGAAATAGAAGGCCGAAAAGAGGAGGATGATCCAGTTCAGGACACCCGGTTGACAGACCGACTAAAAAGGAGGACGGTACGCTTGCCAGAGGTCGACATGTGCATTCAACAAATGTAAATCTGGGCCAAGTGACAGGTTCACTAAACCAGCAAATCACAAACCGGTTGTACTTCCCACTCATTTGTCAATTTTTTCCATAGAAATAATTCCCATCAAAGCTCAACAGGAGCTGCACAACTTAGAGGTAAATTGAATCAGTGTCCTTAATCGTATTTCATAATCTCTCGACCGGTGGAGACTAGAGTGTCCCAGGTCGGGTCCCTCGTGGAGAATTTCAAATGAAAGGATAACTGTTCAGTCGTATAATCATGGGCTGGTCTTTTAAGATTCCATGCTAAACTCGATTCCGAAGGTACTTTCCTGCTCTACTTTATGAACCTCAAAAAGTGAGCGAAACGATCCCATTGCAAATTTTCCTCTGTTTCATTTTCTAGAAAAGAGACTACATACTGATGAACAAAAAACCGTCCATGTTTCTCAACAAGTGCCTTCCATCACACTCGACATTTTGTCGCAGCTGATGGTCAGCTGCAGACTTAAAATTTCTCAAAGCTTATAAAATCTTGGGAGTGTTGTCGGAAGCTCAAACCTATTCCCTCATGTGAAATGAATGGCGCAAAGTCTAAGCGATTGATCTTCCCGCATTTGCTATCAGGAATCGTAGACGCTGTCTTTTTTGCTGATCCTTTTGTATAAGGAAAATCCGAGGATACCAACTCCTCCTTGAGCACTTCGTATTCTTGGCAAGCGTGCAGAACACTCGATACCGAATGCGGATTATCGACTTGAGCTCCACGCGGCAGTCGTGAACTCGATAAAAATCGGTAGGCCAGTGAGGATCAAGGAATTTCAATGCCTGCGCAAAACACCCGGTTGGAAAACTCTGCACGTAAAAGAGTGAGCACGGTTTGCCGGTTTTGAGAACACAAGGTCATCGCTTTTACACTTGAATTCCATTCAAAACTATTTCCAACTCTTGAGGTTGTCGCAGTTTCACATTCCGATAATTTTACAATCCGATAATTCAACAATCCGACAATTCCATAATCAGACATTTCCATAATCCGATGACTTCATAATATGAACCTGGAAGAGCAATTCGAAGCGTCGCGGAAGCTGACAGGAACTCGATACCAAATCCCAATTGTCAAGAGAGGACCTTCGTTAAAAATGACATTAATAGCGACGTTGAATCATTAAAGTTTTCAGTAATGCGCTTTTATGAGAACGATTTGGTCGGTCACTGAACTGGGAATGCCCAAATAAATTTTGAAAGCGCGATTCACTCGACCACTTAATTTAGTATTCATGAAAGGCGAGACGACGACATCTCAAATTCTGCGTTAATCGCTTGGGTCAGGATATTCCGGACGATCCATCAACCATGGTAGGCCTCTATAAAGGAGACTCTTTGATAACAGACTGTCACGCTATTATCGGACAATCAATTGCTTGCACTCTTCTATCGCTTTGCAAGCTATTCTTAGAGTAAAGACGAAAGAATCGAAGGTTCTAATCACGGGGGTGATGCGACCGTAGTACAAACCGGCAACAAAAATCAGCTAGCAGAAAAATGTGGGGATAGGAAAGCACCAACCGGATGCGTCGACGATTTTAGCTTTTCCGAGCGCCAAAATTTGATTGGTGCAGCTTTGCTCACACTTTCTCCTACAAGCTGTGACGTTTGTTACCGGAGATCCCTGTCTTTGCTTTACCCCCGCAGTTCTAATCGAAATGATAGAAACAAAATTAGAATTAGAGGTAAATATTGATAGCGTTGTTGCAGTTTAATTCTAGAGGGTTATTGTAGTTGAAATCTAAAGGATTATGAAACAGCGGGTTTTACTGTAAAGGTTCTACTATTGTAAAGGATTTTTCCGAAAAAGTAGGTTCCAAGCGAAAATGGAATACACGGAACTGCTCTTCAATAACCCCGACGGGTTGCAAGAGAAGGCTACAAATTTATCACTGCAAAGGTTGAAGAACCGTTTAAACTTTTCCGAACTAAATCGCTCACCGGGAACAAACATGTAGATATCTAAAAGATGAGATCCTTAATCGAATCTATTGGCTGAAGAGAGATGAATATTAAGAGTATTGTTGCTCTTCTGGAATCCAAAGGATAACCAAACGGTACTTTATGCTTGAAATTTTCTACTATTGCAAAGAATTTTTGCCGGGAAGAGGTTCCGAAAGATATTGACATGATCGGAACTATTCTTTGATAATCTTTTCAGGATAGTAGAAAAGGCTACAAATCTACCACTCGAAGGATCGTTTACAGATACTTAAACCAAATCGCTAACTCGGAAGAAACCCGTAATATTCTTAAAAATGAATCACTAATTTGGTATGTTAATTGCAGAGAGGTAAACATCAAGAGAGCTGTTTCAGTTCTGGAATATAGAGGATTACCAAACTTCTACTGAAATGAAACATTCTTTCCGGAATTAGGTTTATAGCGGAATCTACTGAAACGGGACGATTTTTCAATAACATTGACAGGTAACCAAAAGAGGCTACCTATTCTCAAGACCAAAGATCCAGGAATTTTTCATACATTTCTCAACCAAATTACTCACTCGGAAGTGTTATTCTGGGAAATGGATCCTCAATCAAATCTTTTCGCTACCGAAAGGTGAATATCAACAGGGTTTTTCATGTTCTGAAATCTGAACGACAGCTAAAACTGCAGTTTCTCCCAAGTTGAAATATTTGTTCCAAAATTAGGTTTCCAATAGAATCTACAAAAATAGAACCATTCCTTGAAAATCTTGACGGGTGGCTAGAAGAAGCTACCTATTCACTCGTTCATAGATCTAAGAATCCTCGATACATTTCTGAACCAAGCTGCTAATTTGGAACAAACTTGTAGTACAGAAGACTTCTATTTAGCTGAAACACTACGCGACGTAAACATTCGTGTAGCTGAACTCGGGAAAAATTCCCACCACTGTCCCCCTCCGCATGGGTGTTTCGAGAGGTGACTTCTAATTGGTTGCTACCGTCAGTTGCCTTGTCTACTCGAGAGTAGTGCTCGAGTTAAGCTAAACGAGAGTTCATCTAAACGGAAGTCTTCTGTATTCATAAAAAAGTTCCCTAATAGTTTCATCGGCTGAAGAACGATCAACAGGGTCTTCCAATCATGGAATCCAAAAAATCCTCAAACATTTACAATATCCACAGATCGGAGAACCGTGCATTCCTTTCTGAACCAAATCGCTAAATCGGAACGAATATGTGATATTGTTTAAAGTAGCTACTCGATTCAATCTATCAACTCAAGAGAGGTGGATATCAACAAGGTTTGTTGCAGTTCTGGAATCTGGAGGATGTCCGAACGTCGGTTTCTACTCAGATAAAGGATTTTTTTCTGGAGTAGCGGCACGTAACTTTCCTGGACGATAATCGAGGATCGATCAACCTTTTCCTGGATAGTTCTTGCATCGTCGGGGAAGAGCGCATCTCTCGCTTTACCGTTCCTCAAGTATACGTGATGCGAAGTCCAAGTCGAAGGCTCGCTGGAGCGAAACCTCGTCTGCAGGAAATCGGGCCTTGGTTGGGACCAAATGCGTCGGCGGGCATGCCGAGTAATTCGTCGAAATTACATCTAACGAGCCGTATTTTTTTGCCGAGAAAGAGGGACTTTATCCTAGGATCCAGCATTCGATTCGCCATGGTTATTGCCCCCGATCGCGTGACTGCGAGATTTCCAACATCAATTTATTCGCCTAAAGAATTACATTTTAATGTCATTTCATCAATCACGATGTAAGAAAGGAAATACCTCTTTTCGAAGAATCTAGACTTGGGTTGAGTTGCAAATCCATGTCTTGAGCATCATTTGTGTATTTGTTATTAACTGTCGTAAAGTTCGCGATTTGTGGATAACGGCTTTCGACGCTAGTGATTATTTTCGAGGTCGCTTCCTCTTTTTCATGTATACAGTTAATTATTGCAATTAACTGCGTTGAGGCAAACGATGTTTGCAGACGTGGGAAAAAGACAAGGTCGAGACACTTTCAGAGTTAACCGTCTCACTCCGTGGTTCACAAAGGAAGATGCTACTGATTGAAATTCACTTTTATCATATACTTTTTTTATTTGAATAAAGAAACTACCGTTGTGTGCAGGAAGCACTTTTTCAGAGTCATTTCAGATGGTGCGTTCTAATCAAGGATGATAATGAAGACAATTGAGAAGCATGCTCAAAAAAGATAAAGGAAAACTAATTGCATCATTTTCCAGTTTGGATGCAGGAAAGAATCACTCGATTGAAATGGAAAACTGATATATTAAGAATAAATTTTTCAAAAAAACTGATGTCCTTATATGCTGGGAATATGAATTTCGATCTTACGGAATGTGTCGCTGTAGGGACCGCGTCATCGCCAAAGGCAGCCGCAGCAGTTCTAACCGCCGGACAAAGGTTTTCAAACCCCCTTGAATTCTTCTAATCTACATTTTATTTCTGTTCTATTTTTTAAAGAGGCCGTGTCATTGTATTGTTTATTTTTCAGGGTTGCTTCTTTCAGTGCTATAAAGAAGCAACTGACCAAGTGAAGTTTTTTCCCAAACCTTCAACAGAAATAATGACTGATTTTGAGTTATAGACGTCTAGCATGAGAAATTTTTGTTTGCAATAATACTTGGATGAAGTTTTCAATATGGTTTCTGTATATTTCGAAAAAATTTGTGCTAGCCTGATAAAATAAATGCCGTCGGATATAAACAATGAAATCTTTAATTTGTGGAAGCTGACCGAAGTTGGAGAAAACTGATCATGTGTCTCTGTTGGAATTTGGATTCCATCTAAATCTTTTGGGATTTTTTATTTCACATCTCACAAAAATTGAGATTCATCAGACACGACCCGAAATACTTTTCAGATTTGTATTTTTTACCTGATTTGTTAAGGTTACTGCAAAATGTTTGAGAATGGGAAATCCGAAAAATCTAACAAACTAATTGGTACAACAGATGGTCGAATTTGAATTCAGTTATATTTTTCTTGAATTTCTGGAGATTGAGTAGGTTAATTTGAATCTTAGAAGTTGAAGACGAATACAAATTTTCATGTATCTTGAATTCCATTGTTCAAATTTTGAATATTTTTTTCCTATTCTCGAGGGTTACTACAGAATACTTGAAAATTGAAAATCAAAGAACGAACAGATTCTTTGTTTTTTCAAATTTTCAAAAATTCTGTAATTAAGATATAATTTTGGAAGTTGAAAAAAAATACAAATTTTTACATAGTTTAAATCGAATTTTCAAAATTTGGATTATTCTTCCCTGATTCTTAAAGGATACTACAAAATAGTCGAAAATTAAAAATCCGAAAAATGCAACAAATAAATTTTGACAGCAATTGGTCAAATATAGAATCAGTTGTCTGAATTTGGTCGCCGGATTCTACATTTTTAAAAATTTCCAAGGATTCTTATAGTTGAATAAAAATCTTCGAAGTTTGAAAGGAATGAAAATTGAATCTATTTTAAATTCACTTTTTCGAATTTTTATTATTTTTTCCCCGGTTTTTGAAGGGTTATACAAAATATTTGAAAATAAAAAACCAAAGAATCCAGCAAACAGATTCAGACAACAGTTGATCAAATTTGAAAATAGTTGTTCTGATTTGGTCGCTGGATTTCCCATTTTTTTTCCACTTCCAACAATCCAGGAATTAGAATAGAATTTAGGAAGTTGGAGAAAAATACAAAATTTTTTATGTTTTGGATTTAATTTTTCTTAAATGTATTATCATTTCTCGTTACTTGAAAATTAAAACAAAATACTTGGAAATGATGGACCAAAAATTTAACAAACAAATTTGAACAATAATTGGTCAAATTTGAAATTTCTAATTTGGTCGCTGAATTTCCGATTTTTTTTCCATTTCCAACAATTCTGGAATCAGAATAGAATTCAAGAAGTTGGAGAAAAATACAAAATTTTTTATGTTTTGAATTTAATTTTTTTTAAATGTATTATCATTCCTTGTTACTTCAAAATTAATACAAAATACTTGGAAATGTCGAAATTTGGTGCTAGATTCCTCATTTTCTTACATTTTCAAGACCTTCGTAGTTGAATTATAATTCCAGAATTTGGAGAAGAATACAAACTTTTACATATTTTTAATTAAATGTTTCGAAATTGATTAATTTTTGTCGATTTTCGAAGGTTTACGAAATATTGAAAAATTGAGAATCTGAAGAATTCAACGACAAAATTTGGACAATTGGTAAAATTTGAATTAGTTGTCCAAATTTTGTCGTTGAATTCTTGGAACTTTCTGATTTTCGAAAATTTCGTGGTTGGAAAATAATCTCGCGAATGAGAAAGAAAAAAACATTTTTTTTGTTCAAAATTTATTTTTTATAATTTTTAGAGATAAAGGACCCCGCACAAAATAGATGAAAAAACTTTTTGGTAAAATTCTCTTGTTTCGATACTTTTTCAACTGAAAAGTACTTTCGGTACATTTTGTGAACAAATTTACAATATTTGTAAAAAAGTCCCTTCTTGAATGTATAACAATGCAGGGAATTGATGCACGAATAGTTTAAAACATTTTAATTGTTTCAGATATAAGATCCAATAAATCTGAATTATTTATCATAAATCTAAATTAATCCAAAAAAAAAAAACGAAAAAATTCAAATAGAAAAATAAACCGGAGATACAACGGTTGGTTTTTGCAATTTCTATCAGGTTCCACAAGTTGAAACATCTTTTCCCCATTTTATTGCGAAAAAATTAAAAAATATATCAGAAAAATAAAATATAAAAATTTGTAAGACATAGTCTAAAAATTCAACCCAATTCAAACTACTGTATTTTGACCTCTTTTAGGAATCTATCGTCTGTTCATAAAAATAGATTATTCATTCAAGAATAAATAATACAAAATCTTGGATCGTGTAATAATTTATTTGAGAATCGATAAGTTCATTTTGGAAAATTAAATAATGAGAATAATAAATTATGTATCAGCGAGATGTATTATATTGTCTCAAAAGTGCTTGAATGTAATAAATTACTTGGAGACAATATTTTTTATCCCTGATTCAAAATCTCATAAAAATTTATGCCCAGAAAACTAATCCCATTTTCTTCTGGAAAAATTAGCAACTGCTGCTTCGTAAAATACAAAAATCTAGTTTGGTATTTTCTTCCGAGAAATATATCTTGCAGACTAAAAGGGAATTTTTCAAAAACTTCTTTCAGCAAATGAATTAAAAAAATTTTTCAAAATTTTTTCAATTCTTCTCTGCAAAGTATCATTCTCACTTTATAAAATACCAACCTGGATTTTCAAATTGCACAAAAGGCGTCTTTTCCAAAAAAGATAAAACACTTGACCCTTCTCCATTCAATTTTCCAGTTTTCACCAAATCACGTTTTTTCCCAAAATAATTCCACAATGATCCTCTATTCACTAAACGTTTTCAGTCCACGTGAAATTACTCATGGGAACCGAAAATCGCACTAGTTGCACTGATTTAATTTCAGAATCAAAAAAAAAATCACACCGTCAAGATCCACACTGGAATTTCCAGAAGCTTTTAATTCAAAAGCTCACTGCACAGTTCCTAAAATTCTGCTCACTGTATCTCACTGTTGATCCCACAAATACAATAAAAACGGACGTCGAAGCTTCTCACTTTTCAATTTTCAATAAAAATTGTACAATTCGTACGAAAAGGGCACTTCGCGAAATGCAACTTACCTCTCCAGCTGATGCAGTGCAAAGATCCGTCAGAGCGATTTTCTCCCCTTTTCTTTCTCTCAAAAAACTGTCTCGAATATTTTCCCAAAAAAAATCAAAATTAGTTTTATCACTTTTGGGTATTCTCAGATTGTAAAAATAGGGAAACAATATTTGTCTGTTGTGAAACTGATGCTGCAGGATCGTGTAAGAACGGCACTACTCGGAGGGTCATTGAGGGATCGTATTTGTGTTTCGAATGCTCGTAATCGCAATCGCACCCTTAACGGTGGGGCGTGCGATTTTCTGTTCACCACGGCCGCACCGAACAGAAGTGAACTACTCGTGCGCCGCCGGTTCACAGTACCTTAAATACCTTGGCCGCGCCGCCGCTGTTCGGCCCCCTACCTTCCGTCGGAGTGGCGCTGATTGGCGGGGGAGAAGCGCAATGCCCGCAGGCACAGAAGAGGCTCGAGAACTCTTCTCAATTCGAGGTTCGAACCGAGCGCAGGAGACGAAAGACGATTCAAACGATGCTCGGTGGGTGTCGAAGAAGGAGCTGGAGAACCAGAGACGCGATAGAAATGATATCTTCTTCGAGATTTTCAACCAAATTTTGTTTTCTTCGTTACAGTGTGGTTTTTTCTCGACAGTATAGTGTACTTTCTTTTGGTGTTCAAAAACTGTATTTTCTTTGACGTTTTTTTGAAAAATTAACTTTTTATATTAGAGCGCGGTTTTCCCTTGGTATAGTGCAGTTTTTTTTGTGTTCCGAAATTTATTTCTTCTTTGATCTTCGTAAAGAAATTCACGTTCGTTACAGTGCGTTTCTTCCTTGTCAGTAAACCATTAAGTTTCCCATTGATTTCACATGGGAAAAAAGTCAGCTTTATGTTAATCAAATATCCGAACGCGATAATATGTTATAGATAATTCTGTGTTTTAATTTGTCGTTCAGAATTCGTGACATAAGTGATAAATTTGAATTTTATGTAATATTGCGGTTGATTTGCGCTATTTAGAAGTTCATTTTTCATAAATAAATGTTATTCACTAATTTGTGGATACCCAGCAATTTTCTAACTAATATTCAAATGTGAAATGAACGTATTTTCTGGACGGTATAAATTATTTGAATAATGGTAACAATAAAAAAAAAATTCGAATAATTTCACAATGATTTATACATTACGTTTTTTCGTTAAATATTTCATTTTCGCTATTTATGAACTAATATTGAAACGCGATAAGATGTTACAAATTATTCTGTTTTTAAGTTTGTTGTTCAGGATTAGTCAGAG
Organism: Neuroterus valhalla; assembly: GCA_011762715.2. Classification (NCBI taxonomy): domain Eukaryota; kingdom Metazoa; phylum Arthropoda; class Insecta; order Hymenoptera; family Cynipidae; genus Neuroterus; species Neuroterus valhalla. Next base: position 4,279 of record WSXT02171353.1, on the reverse strand, counting down.
AATAAAAATCCATGATACATTCTGAAATTATGATTTTGATCTTATGACTGTTATGAGACTCTTATGGATCTCCGAAAAAACCCCATAAATGACAAATTCCAATTTTATGTAATATTGCGGCTTTTTAACGCTTTTTGGAATTTTTTTCCTAATGAGAAATCAATCATCAGTAAACTGCTAATACTCAGTCATTTGTTAACTAATTTTCAAGTGTTTCAACAATTTTCATTTGTTTAAAATAATTTTCAGGTGAGTCGTGAAATGACCGTATTTTCTGAACAGTACGAGTTATTTGAAGAATGATACAAATAAAGAATTTGTTTGAATAATTTTAGAATTATTTTAACAATACGTTTTTTTTCGCTAAATACTTTTTTTCCAAGATTCAAAAATTGTAAGTACAATTTATTGAAGCACGTAAAAAGTGAAACAACTTATTCCAATCATTTTTTTCGATAAAAACAAAATTGTTAGAGTTACGGTATTTTCAAAATTCAAAAATATAAATGAAAATGAGAATTTTCAGCCAAATAACACAAGATCGAAAAGAAAGTCACAGAGAACAAATGTTTCTTCTTGGGAGCTTTACAAGGTCGTGGATCGTTAATCAGCTATTTCAGATCAAGAATAAAAGAGTGAGAGCATTTTGAAAGAATTTTTGAACTTCATTTTCAAAGATTCAAAAATTTTAAGTACGGGTTCTTGTAGTAGGTAAAAAAGTGAAACAATTTTTTTTCATGATTTTTTAAATAAAAACAGAATTGTCAGAGTTGTGGCATTTTCAAAATTGTAAAATATAAAAAAGAGATTTTTTAGCTAAGCAAAAGGAGATATGAAAAAAAGGTATAGAAGAAACAATGTTTATTTTTGGGAGCCCGACAAGATAGTCTCCACAACTTTTTGAATTTTCTCGAAAAATCAAATTTTGGTCGCGCGAAAAGTGATAAAAACAGAAAGCTCCATTTTTTGGTCAAACTATGCAAGGTGCGGGAGAATAAAAATGGAAAAAATTGTGCACCGAAAAAAGATATACGAATTTCGTAAAAAACCATATAAGAAATGATAAGAAATGAACTTTTGGACGATTGTGACAAGCTTAGGAAAAAATAAATGGACATAAGTTCCCGAAAAAGATTTATAAATTTGCTCAAATTTTTCCGATTGGACGCATAGTTTTTGCTTAAATCATATAAAATGAGATAAAACATGAAACAATTATATTTCTAGAAAAAGTAAACAGCATATGAAAAAAGTTAGGCAACAAAACTTCTCCACCGTTTCAGATGAATTTTGATCGAGTGCGCAGCACGAGACACGAGATGAGAATGTATTCGTTAAAGCCGGAAAAGCTTTAACAAAAAAGGATCCAGAATCATCCAATCAAAGTAGTCGACATTTCGCTATTGACTTTCAAAAGCTCGGTACGCAAATGTAGGGAAGTACAAAGACCGAGCGCGGAGCGTGACGTCAGCTCATCATCGAGCGCGAAGCGCGAGATCCGACAGACGCGCGTCCCAACTTGTTTTTGTTCAGAATTGATCAGAGAATAAAAATCTGTGCTAAATATCGGAATTTATTGATTTTAATACAATCTTATGGGTCTCCAAAGAAAATTCCATGAATGACAAATTTGAGTGTTTGAACAATTTTATTTTTTAAAACTTTTTTTTGAGGTGAGTCGTGGAATGAACGCACTTTCTGGACGGAATGAGTTATTGGAATAATGATACCAATAAAATAATTTGTTTGAATAATTTCACAATTATTTAAGAAATAGGGTTTTTCTTGAAATATTTATTTTCGCTTTTTTGCGAAAACATAAAGATATGATCTTCAGAATTGAGCGAAATCAGTTAATATTTAGGGGTGGCTGGCGCAAAGACCATGAAATTTCCCATTGATTTTAAATGTGAAAAGGTCAGCTTTTTATTAATCTAATATTCGAACGCGATAATATGTTGCAAATAATTCTGTTTTTAAGTTTTTTGTTCAGAATTAGTCAGAGAATAAGAATCCATAATAAATATCGAAGTTCAATGATTTTGGTCCAGTCTTATGGGCCTATAGAGAAAACCCCATGGGAAATTCAAATTTGATGTAATATTGCCGTTCATTAATGCTTTTTAATTTTTTTTTCTTCATTAATTATCAATAATCCGCAATTTGTGAATATCCAGTTATTTGTTAACTAATATTCAAGTGTTTGAACAATTCTATTTGTTTGAACTCTTTTTTAGGTTAGTCGTGAAATGAACGTATTTTCTGGACGATATGAGTTATTTGAATGATGATATCAATAAAAGAATTTGAATAATTTTACAATTATTAAAACAATACTTTTTTTCAATATTTTATTTCGCTATTTTTCGAAAGCACAAAGAAATCATCTCCAAATTTGAGCAATATCAGTAAATATTTAGTGGTGGCTGGCGCAAAGACCATGAAATTTCCCATTGATTGCACATGGGGAAAAGTCAGGTTTTTATTAATATAATATTTGAACGCGATAATATTTAACAAATAATTCTATTTTCAAGTTTTTTGTTCAGAATTATTCAGAGGATAAAAATCCATGATAAACATCGAAATATAACGATTTTGATCCAATCTTATGGGTCTCCAAGAAAACCCCATAAATGAAAAATTGAAATTTTATGTAATATTGCGGCTTATTAACGCTTTTTAAAGTTGTCCTCTTCATGAATGATCAGTAATTTGTAAATACCCAGTCATTTGTCAACTAATATTCAAGTGTTTGAACAATTTTAATTTATTTAAACATTTTTTTTAGGTGAGTCGTGCAATGAACGCATTTCCTGGACGATATGAGTTATTTGAATAATTGTAACAATAAAATAATTTGTTTGAATGATTTTACAATCATTCAAACATAACGTTTCTTCGTTAAATATTTAATTTTTGCTATTTTTCAAACAGCTAACAATATTTGTAGGTACTACTTTGCTTTCTAAGAAAACTCCCAAATGCCTAAACAAATAGAAATTGTTCCAAAATATACATTCTATGTTAACTTATTTTATGTGCTCTTTAATAGTAGACAGGACAAAATGCTTTTTATTTATTTTTAATTTTGCATACACGATAAAAAATATGATCTTACGATAAAAAACACATAAAACCACCAAACAATAAAAATATTGCTGACAGCAATTTTAATTTGGTTAAACATTCAGGAGTATTCGCAGAAGCAAAGTAGTACCTTAATATATTGTTGACTCCCAAAAAATAACAAGAACGAAATATTTTAACACAAAAATTGCTCAGAGATTTCAAATTTGTTCAAACATTACAAGTGTTCTTGAAAAACGAATAAGTACTCAAAAATAGTTGAATAATAGTTAAAAATGTCTGGGTATTCAAGAATTACTGGATAATATTTATTTATAAAAAAAGAACTTTTAAAAAGCTTGGATAAACCGCAATATCACATCAAATTTAAATTTGTCACTTATGGGATTTTCTTCGGGAACCTGTAAGAGTAGCTTAAAATCATTAAACTTCAAAATTTATCATTGACTCTTATTCTCTGACAAATTCTTAACGACATACCTGAACAAAGAATTATCATTTATGAAGAATTATCGCGTTGATATACCAAATTCTCAGAAAGATTACTTTTTCCCATGTTAAATCAATGAGTAGCTTTTAAATCTTGTTTCTGTCTGAAGAAGCATTCAAATTTCGATTTTTTTCGAAATTTAAAGTTTTTCTGTTTAAAATTTGTTCTTCCATTCTATTTGATAGGCGCTCATAATTAAATATGAAAATAAGGTGAAAAATTTGAATTTTCAATCCAGGAAATATGAATTTCCAACTGAAGAAATAAAGTTTCAACCATATAGTTGAACTTCCAACAATAAAAAATTCGAATACTGGAGCAAAAGGTATGGATTTTCAAGAAATTAGTTGAATTTTCAACCCCAGCATTGAATTTGGAGCCAAAAAAAGCCAAGAATAGAAAAGAGAATTTTTAATAAAGAAGTTCAATTTCAAACTAAAGTGAGGAATCTTAAAAAAAATAAACAGAAAAGTTGCACTTTTAACTAAGTAGTAAAATAAACATGGGACGCTGGGGAGAAGAAAAATTGAAAGAGTTCGGAGAAAAAATGGTCAAGGAGAATATGACAGGTATAGGTATAGAAGGGGAAAAGGTTGGTGGGACGAGGAGTGTAAGGAAGGTGAAGCAAAAATGAAGGAGAGTGTAGGTGCGTGGAGAAGAGGAGAGATTAGCAAAAAAGAGTACAATAGGAGAAAGCGA
>WSXT02171342.1:9531-22831 GCA_011762715.2 Neuroterus valhalla | reverse complement strand
TTAGCATTTTTTTACCCCCCCCTTCCTCTCTGTCACAAATGTTCACAAAACTGTCCCCCCCCCCCCAACCTCCTCCTGATGTCACGCAAAAAAAGACAATAGTTTGGTTCTAATGTTTTTCAAAATTTTTTTTCAATGTTTAGTTAAATCCATCCGACGAGTAACAGTAACAGTTGTTAGTTACTATGTATCTAACAACAAACAGAAGTACGTTGGAAATTTTCTTATTTAGGCCTTTTTCTAGTTTATCACGCGCGCATTACAAACACCTGAACCGCATTTAAGCAATTTAAAATTTCTTTTAAATGTCACAAATAATGACAAATAATGTCAATAATTTATAGCGGTGCATATCGAGAATATTGTTGGGAATTCATGTTTCTCTGTTGAATTCATGTGGTTTGAGAACTCGTTTTCCATTTGAAAACTTCTATCTGTTTAGTTTCAAACCCATCTATTTAGTTAAAAATTTATGTATTTTTTTGGCAGAAAATCAATCTTTTCTGTTGAAAATTATCTTTGTGGGTCAAAAATTCATGTATGTCGTTACAAGTTATATTTTTTTGTTCAAATCAACTATTTTGTTCGAAATTCAGTTATTACGTCGAACATCCAAATATTCTGTTAAAGTTAACTTTTTTGGTAAAAATACAACTTTTCCATTGGTACGTTGTCCCTTTGGATTGAAAATTTATCTGTTATGGTAAAATTCATCTTTCTTCGTTGGAAATTAACTTAAATAAATAACACCTTCAACAGACTCTGAATAAATTCGTAATTTTGGTTTTAAAATTGAACTATTTAAATGAAAGTTCAACGATTTTGTTCAGGTAACAGCCACTTTAATTTTAATGTTAAGTAGAAGAGGAGGAGGGGGATTGTTAAAGAATAAACAACGTTTGTCAATGAGGGTGCAAGGGGGGGGGGCGGGTAGCTTAAAATTGGTAACTAAGTTTTTGGACGGTCTTTAGGGCTGCACAACGTACGTTGCAGGTTTGCGTACTGCGTCACCGCTTTGCCATTGCCAGTTCACAACGCGCGCATAGAAGTGTATTTTTATAAATTATATTAATTAATAAAAGAGAAAATATGTGAATATTGAGGCTTTATTTTGGTTTATTGAATGAAATAATTCTGATTATTTCGGCGCTTATTTAGCAGCGTATGTTTACATGACCAAAAATTTCAATTACTGGGAGAAAAGAGACGTAAATTTCTTAAAGATATTTATCATAATAAATATGATATGGGTAAAGACACTCCCTGCGTGGAATTATTTGTATTTGATGAACCGTTTCTGCTGCTTCTATGGATCCTGAAGTAATCAAGCGAGTCCTCGTAAAAGACTTTAATTACTTTAGCGACAGCTACGTCGAAGCAATAAAGGAAGATAAACTCGGCAATTCAAATCAAGAACCCGGATTGGAAAACGCTTACGGCAAAGCAGTCTCCAATCTTCACTTCTGCGAGGCTTGAGAAAATGTTTAAACACTTAAAGAGGATCTTGACACATACGTACAAAATGAAAGGTTAGGAGGTAAAAGGATTAAAATTTAAATTCAAAGAACTCAAATTTTAACGAATAATTCAAAGTAGCAAGGGAGTCGATAATTTATAGAAGAAAATCAAAATTGAAAGAGATGGTACAGGTACTTGAAGAGAAGAAAAAACTGAAGCTTGAACATATTTAAGATGCCTTATGAAAAATACTTGAATTTGCAGATTCTCGTTGCTTCAATTATAAATTATCCAATTTTTGAAGTTTGATAGATTTAGATTCAGTCCCTTTAGAAAAAAATTATTGGACTTCTGTTCTTCTAATCTTCTCATCTTCTATATAAATACAAAAATATTAGTTAAAACAATAAAGACGAATAAATAAAATTGAGTTTTTGGTCGTTTATTAGAGATTGTGCCAAATTCACAACAGACTTGATTGGTACCACCGCCTGCGGATTAAAAGCAAGTTCCTCAAAGAAACCGGATATTAAGTTTCGAAAATGAGGAAGAAAATTTTTTATTCATGGTACTCGACGTGCCTTTGAATTTATCTCAATGTTCTTCAAGCCAGAAATAGCCAAGTTCTTTTGTTTCATATTCTTTGTAGAGGAAAGTACCAAATTTTTGAGAAGTATTTTTTGTGATACTATAAATAAAAATATGAAGTCAGGAATTAAATTGAATGATCTAAATGACTTATTATTAAATTGAAAAAGAGCCAAGAAAGTAAAAATCTCAAATCAGATTTGAAGCATCATTTCAAATACTTATATTTTCTCAAAATTGAAATATGATATGAATTGAAATATACATAATTAATAATTAAACTTAATTCAGCTATACTGTAAAAAATCATTTTGAGAATTTTCCCCAAAAATATTGGAACGCAACATACCCAATATTATTGGAATTTTTCCCAAAAATAAATTCTATAAAATATCCTAATTTATTTCCGGATTTTAATTTGAAATTAGGTAATTTTTCCTAATCTATTTCCGAATTTTACTTTAAAATTAAGGAATTTTTCCAAAAATAAATTCAGAAAGATTTCCCAATTTATTTGGGAATTCTAATTTACAATTATGGAATTTTCTTTAAAAATATTGGAACGCAACATACTCAATATTATTGGGAATTTTCCCAAACATAAATTCGGAAAAATATCCTAATTTATTTCCGAATTTTACTTTGAAATTAGGGAATTTCCACAAAAATAAATTCAGAAAGATTTCCCAATTTATTTGGGAATTTTTCAAAAAATAAATTCAGAAAAATTCCTCAATTTATTTGGGAATTTTACTTTAAAATAAGGGAATCCCAAAATTAAATTCAGAAAAATTTCTACATCTGTTTGGGAATTTTACTTTGAAATTGGGGAATTTTCCAACAACAAAAAAATTCAGGAAAATTTCCAAATTTATTCGGAAATTTAACTTAAAAATTAGGAAACTATCCTAAAAACAAGTTCGGGGAAATTTCCTGAATTACATGAGAATTGTACTTTAAAATTGTAAAATTTCCCCAAAAATATATTCGGAAAATTTTTCTTGGTTATTACAGAACTAAGCTAAAAAGTACCTAATCCTGAAAACAAACTTTGGAGAAGTATACAAAAAATATTGTTCAGTGTAATATTTTCATGCAATGCTGTAAAAAAAAAGATGGAAAAATTTCTAATTTGAGAATAATTTCTTATTTATATGGAAATGAATGTTTTCCTACGCAGCACTAGGAATTCCTCCTAAAAATGGTTTTGTGAAATTCCTCAAGAATTTGAAAAATTTTCTAAATAGTATGGAATTTTCTTATTTACGAACTTGTCTGGAAATTTTTCCAGGGCAAATAGAATATTTCCTATAGCAGTGAGAATTTTGCTATGTATGAACTGGGAAAATTTCCCAAATACTGTAGGAATTTCCCATTTCCAAATATGAATGTAAAAATTCCAAAACCGATCGAAATATTTCCATTCAGTAGGGAAATTTTTCCAGAGTTTTGGGAACATGTCCAACTTTTTTAGGAGAATAATTTTTTCCAACCAAATTTGGGAATTTTACTCACAAAATCAGTGTGAAATTTTCCGAAATTTTTTACAGTATAGGGACTCTTCTTGATTGGATAGTGTGTTTTCAGAAACTCTTTTAAGAATTTATTCGCAAGTAACATTTTTTGACACATTATTATTATGAAATTTATATTTTATATCAAATTGATCTGCAAGCTATTTTGACAACATCCATTTCAATTTGAAACAATTTACAACAGCTTTATAAATGATTTTTAAACTACTTTTGAACATAACGCGATTGTTAAATTCTCTCAAAGTTTTAATATCTCTCAAAGTGGGTAATTCAAGTGAGAAGATCTAAAGTGCCATGTTGACGTATACGTTTATTTCATTCACTTAATTTCATTTACAAAAAACTACTTGTTGATCGTGGCTGCTTTCTCATTTTCATGATACAGTTGACTACAGGTTAGATTTAAAATCTTAAAGTTAGTCTTCTATAATATATTATATTACGACACCTTAGAATCAAACGGAATGATAGATATCGGACCAATCAACGGCACGTATTTTTTCGAATGTGTCGTTCAGTGCTGAAAACGATTATTTATTTGCAAAACTTTCTGGTTCGATTCGAAATATCAAAATTGACCGGAGACTGAAAATAAATAGCTATAATATCATTTTAAATTAATCTTTCCAGCTTCTATTTTATCGGTCAAAAAGTCTCGCAAGTCTCTTCGGTTTGAAATTCAGGCATAAAGGAATCAACAAACTGAAGTTGTATATCAATTGTCTTCAAACTATAAAAATGATTGTCAGCACTGGACGTTGACGATTCTGTGCTCTCCCACGCGCACACAATATTCGGAGATACTTACAATCATGTTACGACATATGTATAATAACGATAGTCACTCGCCAGCGAGCGCAGCAATTATCTTAACTCTTCATATACATCAGGTAAAACCAGTTTTGCATATTATGCACATAATTACGATTCTTCATTTAAGAGTTCGAGTCAATATTCTTATCTTAATAACGGCTTAACGTACGAGAGGCGCGGGTAGATGATAGAGACGAAGATGGGAATCAAGGTGTTCAGTACAAGATGTAAAATGTATGTGATATTGATAGTATGTCATAATTGTCATATTTCTAGTTTTGGTACAGCTTCGATGAGTTGGAAAGTTGATGATGAAAAAAACAACAATCACGAAACTCTACCTACTTCTTTAATTTACCTCGCAACAATAATCATGATCATTGAGTTTTCTGACACATTTGCAAAAATTTTGTACAGAATCAAATAAAATTTATCTGACTATATAGCAGAGATAGAAATATCTGCTATTTTGGCCTGCAAATATACAAATCTTGCTCCCCGAAAGTCTGTTAGGAATAGTACACAAATAAATAATAATGATAAAAAAATCAGGCACAAGTAGTTTTTTAACGACTACAGTTGGTCGAAACTATATTTACCAGTTTTACGAGTGAAACCCTAAACTAAAATCGTCACCGCTTGACGGTTCGTCGGAGTGATTGGAAAACGATCTACGAGGTCTCAAACATCCTTTGAGTTGTGTAAAAAGGTTCCATTTATTTTGTCACTTAAAAAACGAAACAAAATGCCCAAAACGAGTTGGGATGACAATAGTAACGTAAGACTAGAGTTCAACAATACATGCGGTTCAAACGGCGCACAGTGTTTACTTTTGTTGAATTTTTTTTCTAAAATCATGCATTTTTCAAAAAGAATGAGAAAGGAATACTCATCCAATACAGGAAAAATAGAGACAACAAAAGATATCAAACAAAACTTTTCTCGGGTGAGAAATTCGACTAGCTCTTATTGAGCAGTTTTTAAGAATTAATATCAGATTCTTGCAGTGGTGTGGTGAACCACTCAGTGACAAAAAAATAACCTATAAAAATTCGATTACAATGATAAAACGTAATCGAGTTAGCGTACCCCGAAAGGGATTTGGCTTAATGGTTTAATAATAATAAAAAAAGGCTTATTCGGTAAGTAATGATCATTAGTTAAACTTGTACGATTCTGAGAATAAGAGTTCAACAAAAGCCCCCACCATGCGCCATGTAGACACAGTGACGGAGTATAAAAATATAAACATCTAATGTAAGAATGAAAGCATGATATTGTATAGAGAACTTAATATAAAACTCGTACGTAATAGTCGCCGATCAAACACTATTCAAAACGTAGGCCGTTTTTGATATGGAAGCAAATTGGTACGAACGATCTTTTGACTGTCTAGATAAAAACCTAAAAAAATGTCATAGGTAGATTTCTAATGCAGTAAAATCCATAGATTTGTAAAGTCTGGTCCCAACTGATATCTGATAATTTTTTTATTTTCCTCAAGGAATCCTAAGTTCAGTATTTTTTGGATTGGCATATACAAATCAGTCAATAATGATAACACAGGTCTGCAAATAATGGGATTGTATTTGTTGTTGGAAAACGAGAGGTCTTGGCCAGAGTAATTTTTTCCGTAGAATCCGAATCCGAGCTCAGAATATGTCCATCACGTCAGGATTCTGAGATATTTGAGGTTATATACTCGGAAAATAGTGTTTTTCGCTACATTTGAGGTTATGTACTGGGCGCGCGAAATTTTCTTGGTCTTGTTTCAAAATATCATCATTTAGTTCTACCCTTCCTCTTCAAAATAAGCTATTGAACAGTCACCAACGGTTTTTTTTACAAATATACAGCCATTTTCAGTTTTGACATTCATCTTAACAACCGTATGAGCATTCACTTTGACTCTTTGGAGCATACCATTTTGCACTCGGAAATATTTCTTAAAAATTTGTACCTGGAGGTCTTGATGACCTTTTAATAAAAATCTACAGTTAGAAAATCGACATCTTTATTGCCAAGATGGCGGATTCAAAATGGCGGATTGAAATTTACAAAATCGAAGGATTTGGTAATCAAGACGTCCAGGTACAAATTTCTAAGAGATGAAACTGAAAACGACTGTATCTTTGTGAAAAAAAAATTGCTGGTGACTGTTCAATAGCTTATTCTGAATCTTGAATTATGACGTTTCGAAACAAGACCAGCAAAATTCGCGCGCCCAGTACATAATCTCCAAAGTAGCGAAAAACACCATTTTCCGAGTATATAACCTCAAATATCTCAAAATCCTGACGTGATGGACATATTATGAGCTCAGATTCGGATTCTACGGAAAAAAATTACTCAGAAAAAGACCCCTAACTTTCCTACCACAAAACCTTGCAGACCTATGTAATCGTTCGTTACAATTGAATCCATACCCTCAGTTACACCACATTCTTTTTTTTCACTTCTTCGGCACCAATCATCCTAACAGCCATAGTTATATTGGATCCTAATAAAATGCTTGGCATTCCATATCGAGGAAGTCATTTGGAGTTAGAGGGTCATTTACAATTGTTATTTCCCTTTGAAATTGAGTTTCATCTTATTTCAGGAACTCAAGAGGTATTCTCAGGAAAAAAATCAACTTCTTATCAATTTCTACAAATTTTGATGTTTTGTATAGGATCTTATCCTTCCGATACTTGCATGAAAATTTCGTTCAAAATAACCCTCTCGACATGGAATGCCTTAAATTCTTCTTGCACGCAACACTCAAATTCATTACATTTTTGGATTTCATTGTATGGCAGTTACGTATCCAATAAGTACACTTAACTGCCAACTACAAATAAGGTTTCTAACTACCTACTTCTAATTATAGATTTGGAGATGTATTTACGCTGCGATTTGATATATGTATATAACGTACAACATTAATTATTATTCGTCCAGCTACGCGTTATTTATACAATAAATAAAATAGTCTACAAACTTAAACGCATTCTCGATTCTAGCTACTCGATTCTAAAGTCACAGAAATAGAATTCATCTCCTTTTTTATTTATTTTTTTTTTGTTCTTCCTTGTTTGCGACACACGTCCTACAGAGTTCTTACCCGGCGCACGTACTCTGAATTAATTAGAGCGGAAGTACTCATTTGTGTCTTTTTTTCTCTTCTCAATTAATTCATTCTTAGAGAACTATAAGAGCGTCTGCCGAAGCTCGAAAGCATTAATTGGAAATTTGAAAATTTAGAATATGCTACCTTGAGGAGATGAAACTTTAAAATCAATAAAATATCTAACAAACTGGTTTCGGAAGCATTAAAAAGTTGGAAGTATTCAGGTTAAAAGCTTCCAAATTTAGAATAAGATAGTACAATTCGAGTATTTGTAAGCAATCTTTTGAAAAGAGAGAAGAAAGATACTAAAAGAAGAATACTTCTGAACATAATAAAATTATACCTGCATTTACAAGTATTTGAAATTAAAACATTATTTATTTCTGCATTTCAATGATTCGTAAACTTCCATTTACTTCCGAAGTTGAAAGTTTTCAGACTTTTATTCTTATACTTTCTACAATGGAAGACAAATGCATCCTCAAATATCAAGTGATTCGCAAGATCGATTTTAAGATGGCTCGTTACTCAAGTGCTTTCAGGACGCATAAAAATATAAAATAATTTAAGGAATAAAATACGTAAATAATTAAAATTCGGTTGAAAAATGGGATATAAAATCTGTAGACGTGGTCGCAAAAACAAGGTTACAAACTTATTCATTGCTAGGGGAAAGGGAAGGATGAGAAGACGTGGTTGGTTCATTAATTTGCCTTCTGGGGCGAAAACTGGCAGTCAGTGAAGAGATCCATCCGCTTTGTTGAGACGGTTGATCATGAAGAGAGCTACTGTTGCTGCTGCTTCTCGTCCCGTCAATACTCATCCCGGTCTTGAAGCGGGAAAATAATCCCGGAGATGATTTCTTCGTAGAAGCTGGAGAAGAATTAGTGATTGGTATTTTGACACAAGTCGTTATTGACTCCTTACAGAGCATCGAATCAAGACTTCCAGTATGTTGTTCCTCAATCTTTTTCTGCTCCAGCAAACTCAATATTGTTGTTTCATTCTGCTTCGTGATTTTCGTTATGTCTTCCATGCTAGCAGAACTGCGTCTGATCTCAACTTTACCTAAATCACGACCAACATCAGTTGAACTACCAGGATTCACTTGATCTACGTGAATTTCTGGCTTCTTAGGTCTGACATCGATTTCTCTAAACTCTCGAAAATGAATCTTCTGCTCTGTTTCTTTAGTTGGACTTTGGCTTTTCGTCAAGCCAATTTTTCCTTCCGGATTAGAGAGATTCCTTCTGTGCTTTGGAAGAGATGAGTCTAGATCACTCGCTGGTAATGTCTCTAAGGAAACAGAAGGTCTCTTTTCCTTAGCGAAAACAGTTTTCCAGCTCTTGTTCCTGCAGTCTTGAAATTTTCTAGTTTTCGGGAAAGTCATTGACTTCTTATCACCACTCGAAAGGTCCACAATATTCTCTCTACCCTCCTTATTAGTTTTCGAGAGATTGCATTTTTTGCAAACTGCATTAACATTGTTACATCTCATCGTAGAAGATGAGCTGCTGCTTATGGAATTACTCTTATTGAGACCTTTGGAAATTGGATGCTTCATGGGTTTGGAAATGGGAGGCTCCTTGGTATCGAAGCTGATGCTCAAACGATCTGTTAGGTTTCTCAATCTCGAAAACAAAGATTTGTTGTTATTAGAACTCGATTTATCTTCACAACAACAACAACGACCTTCTTTCACAAGTTCTCTGGAATTTGTTCCAATCTCCGGCTCACAATCGATGCTGATTGATCTCTTGTTAACATTATTCTTCTGAGGAACTGTTCCTATGGCAACATTCCCATTTCCCTCGGTTCTTCTTTTAGAGATCATAGCTTCTATCAATATCAGTTCGTTTCTTTCAAGTTCTTCGAGGATTCTGGGCTCCTCACCTGATTTTACACTGATGGGGGAGCTCATATCACTGCTTAAATTTTCTCCTTTACTTCGTCTTCTGTCATGTTCTCTCATTGCTTTGGCGAACTCGTGGTTGTGGTAGTCTAAAGAAGATTTTTCTCTACTGCCTTTTCGACTTCCTGGGTAACTTTTTCTACCAGCTGAAGAGGTTGGTATCGTCCCTTCTGTGGATATTTTGAATTTAAGGGTTTTCTCGCTGATTTCGACTTCCGTTGCGGTTTCCGGATCCGAACTTTCGAGATTATCTGCCTCTTCGATTGTCAGATTCTCCATTCCATCTTCATCAGTGGACCTTGATCGGGAGTGAATTGTGCATCCGGATCGCCTTGAGCGGACGCTGTGGGAAGAGGTGGATTTTACAACCGAGGAAGAACCAGAATTTCCACCGGAAATAGCTGACGGTGCGTGTTCTCCAAGATCTACGACGCTCTTGCGATGATGGCGCTCGTCTTTTGCCGCTTCGTTGAGCCGACGATAATATTCTAGGGCGAACCGCACTGGCGCTACTATCAGCTCCTGTAAAAGACAATTTAACTTTAGAGAGTGGAAATATAATATGAAAAAAAATTGAAACAAAAGATCATTTACGTAGGTACAATTAATTAAATCTTAAATTCAGAATCAGAGGAGCAGAAAAATAAAAATTTTCTGTTTCAGGTAATTCAAGTCTAGAAGTATTTTCATACATAACATCAACCCTGGGAATAACAGATCATTTTGTTTAAATATAAGTAAACTTTCGTGCCCTATAACTATGAGTATTTTTATTATTTTGTTATTAGACTTTCTGTGCATATCCATATTCTGTAGACCCTCCTCAAGTAAGATTTTATATATTAAATGAATTTATCATTAATATATAAATTTTTCCACGATAAACGAGATACTAGGAGATTTTTTAAAAGACTCAGAAGATTTTCAAGGAATTCAACAAATTTTAAGGGATTCAAGGTGGCGACTCGACCGAGAACCGGGAAATGACCGGGAACTTACTTGAATCAACCTAGACTATTAAAAATTCTACCGAAAAAATATGAGAAATGAACGCTTCCTTTTTATGAAGCAAAAAGAGATCTTTTCATTTGATTCAAAGAGTGTAACGTTCCTTTAATCTGATTCCCTAAATATTCGAATATATCTATGCTTCATGAGAGGAAGAATTTTCATTTTTTTCCATTATAAGAAAAATGTTTTGCAAATTTGTTGCTCTTTGAGATTTTTTCATTATTATTATTAATATTATCAATAATAATCAATAATGATCAATAATTAATATTAATTAATTATTATTATCAATTATTATTATCTTTATAAAAAAAAATTATTTATCACGTTTTATTGGCTTTTCCTCATTTATCTAACTTGGGACAGGGAATTTTTTACATGGAACGTGAACTTTTTAAACTGATTATAATTCGGATTTAGAAGAGAGGAATTTTGAAAAATCGTCCCTCCAATTCAAAATTCGTCACAATTGCAAAGCTCCCTCTTCCTTATTTTAAATAAAGAAAGTACTTCAAGCAGTCTTTAGAGTAGAAGTAGTATTTCGAAGAAGAAATCTTTTCGAATCACGATAGAAAGCTTGTTGACATTGTTCATTGCCAATTCATAATTTCTTTTTGAGTTGAATAATCAACTACTTGTTTAAAATTCAAACTTGTTTCTTGAAAATTAAATTTTTCTGTTAAAGTTGGATTATTTTGTTCAAAATTCACCTCTGATTGGAATCGTAACTACTTTGTTAAAAATCAATTCATATTTTTTTGGTGAAAATTCAAGTATTTAGTTGAGTATTTATTTCTGAATTTCAAAATTAAACTATTTCTTTGAGAATGTATGCTCTTCGTGGAAAATTTGCCTTCTTTTGTAGAAAATTAATCTTTATGGCCCAAATCCATCTTTTTGCTTAAAATACATCCATTCATTTGAAGAATCATCATTATAAATGAAAATCTATCAGTTTGGTTGAAAATAAATTCCTTCAACTGAAAATTTAACAGTTTCATTCTTTGTGGGAAATTGATCTTTAATAGTTCAAAATTTGACATTCCTGTGAAAATTTGTCTTTTTGAATTGAAAATTCAATTATTTCGTTGAAACTTAAGATATTTTGTTGAAAAATCGTTTTTTTTTTTTTTGTATCAAAATATCTAGTTCTTTGGAAGTTAATATTCTCCTTCAAACATTCTTCTTCGCGGTCAACAATTAAAGTTATATAGTCAAACATTTTTCAATTTAGTCGAACATTCATCTAGTTGAAAACTCTTATTTGGTTTAAAATAAATTTTTCAAGTCAAAAATGTCACTATTCCATTTTTGTTAAATCGTTTATATTTTTATAGTTCGAATTTCAACCATCCTGTTGAAAAATCATATTTTTTGGTTAGAAATGGTATTTTTTTGGTTAAAAATGAATTTTTTTGCAAAAATTAACCTATTGTAGTTAATTTTCATCATTTCAGTCAAACATTCGTCTTTCTGGTTTCAAATTCAACTACTTCAGTTGAACATTCACAATTTCATTTCATTCTCCATCATTTTGTGTATAAATGTATTAACTTGTTTGAAAGTTAGTTTTTTTTTGTCATGAGTAATTTTTTTTATCTGAAAATTTAACTAATTCCAATTGAAAATTCCATAGTTTCAGTTAAAAATCTCTTTGTTTAGTTAAACATGCATTTTTTTCAATTTAAAATTTGAGCAATCAAATTTTCGTTCAATATTCTTCTTCAGTAAAAGTTAATTTATCTGTTTGAAAACTCAACTCCTTCAGTTGAAGAATCTTCTTTTTTTATAAAACACTAATGCTTAGTTCAAAATTGGTTTTTTATACTAAAAATGTTACTGTTCCATTTTTGGTTGAAAATAATTTTATTTTTCGAGTTCGAAATTCAACTATTTTATTGAAACATTATATTTTTTCTTAGAAAATGATTCTTTCTATTTGGAAATTAATTTTCTTGTTTGAAAATTCACCTTCATGGTTGGAAATTGAAGTGCTCCAGTTGAATATTTATCTTTTTTGTTAAAAATTCATCTTCTGGAAATTTTTTTATTTTTTTTATTTTCCTGGAAATCTATTTTTCTTCGTTATCGTGAATTGACTTTCTTATTTGTAAGTTTCAATTCTTGTAAAAGAATGATTTTTTTTTTGTTGAAAATTAGAGTTTTCTTCTCAAAATTGATTTATTTTGCCATTTTTGATCTGTTGTGTGAAATGATGTTCAGAACGAACGTAAAAAATGTTTGCGTTTTGCGACAAATTTAATATGTTACTCCTGGTTGACCAGGGAAATTGAAAATTTTGACCGTGAAGAACCGGGAATTTGAAATCTTCCGCCAAATCGCCACCCTGGAATTTCAAGGGACTTCAAAGGGCCACGAAGTTTCTTCCATATTCAGCGAGATCTCCACAGCTCTTTACATAAAAGATTTTATAAGATTTGAAAAAAAAAATTACAAAAGCTGTAATTCCATGAGATTTTACGCTATTCCAAGAGATACGAGGAGATTCTAACGGATTTTGAAAGATTTTGAAGGGTTCAAGGAATACATACAGGTTTTTGAAGATAGCAAAGAATTTTTCAAGAGATTTCGAGGGATCTTGAAGACTTTGAAATATTTTACAAAAATTAATGGGGATTTAAAAGATATAGGAGCTTTTTGAAGAATTTTGAAGGATGTAGGAGATTTTATATAAATTTTGAAAATGTAAAGGGACTTATGGGATTTTATGAGATTTCAAGATATTTCGAAGAATTTTGAATACTTTTAGAGGATGTACGAGATTTTATATAGATTTTGAAAATAAAAAGGGACTTAAGGGATGTTATAAGATTTCGAGATATTTCGAAGAATTTTGAAGAATTTTAGAGG
>WSXT02171332.1:1254-22833 GCA_011762715.2 Neuroterus valhalla | reverse complement strand
GAGTTTAGATGTAGGCATTCGATAGCATCGAATGCCTACACCGATCCTCGGCGTCAAATCTCCCGCTCGACAGTAATAAGCATGGTGAAAACACGACTAAGCGAGAATCCCGAACAGTCACCCACCCGAGCGCTAACCGCGCCTATTCAGGCTTGACGTTGGAGATCCTGCCCAAGTCAAAGTTACCACACAGCTACTGCCGTCGGTTATGAATTCACTAGTATTTTACTGGAATGAAGATGGCATTGTTTTTCGTTAATGATGATGAAACTACAGTTTTCCATATTCCAAACTGAGAGATATCTCCAGAATTTTGTTGTTTCATGGAATTCAGGTCATATTTATAAAGATTTAATAAATAACTCCTGGGCTGAAATGACTTCTCAGCCTTGATTTTCTACTTTGAAAAATCGGAAATGTTAAAAACTCGTTTGCAGGCCGGAAGCGGCTTAGCGTACCCTCAGTACGGAGGGCAGTAAAAATCCAGTTTGAACATGATTTGAAGCGACGAACGAGACTTATGCGTCAACATTCAGGGCCACATATATTTTCCTAAACGCCGCACGCAGAGTCTCGTCAAGCAAACAACTCCAAACTACGCAGTACCACGCTGCCTGCTTGAGCAGTATAGGCTGTCGACCGACACGCGCGGGGGGGGGGGGGGGGCAGGACCCCCCAAGCGTTTAACCCTCAACCGCCCTTAAAAAATATTTGTTTTCTGAATAAAAAAATTTTAAAGCAAGTTATTACTCAGGTACAGTGCTATACAGTGTGCAAAGTTATACCGACAACCCTCCTGACTAAGATGTAAATCGGTGCAATAAAAGAATGCCATTCGTCTCAAAGTTATACTTCAAAAACTTCAAGGCTGCCAAGTGTTACATATATGTTACTGTGGGCGGTAGAGGGTTAAAATTGTGACGTCGGCACATCGTGGAACGAATTATAGTCGTGAGACGAGTGTTATATAGTTCTTGATAGTTTACATTATAAACAATTTTGCTTAAGCTTCCTAATACATAGTACACGGAGAAAGCGGGATACTTGTATTCATTGCCCAGCCAATGGTGAGCATTGAGCTTAAAAAAATTTCATTCGGCGCACGAGCTGTCAGTTTGCGCGCCCTGACTTTTGGTATCCCGCTCAATGGTGACCATTGCGCGGGACGCTTTTGACAAGTCAACGTTCACCATCGAGCAGCCAGTGGCTACCGATGTCCGCACATTGGCAGCAACTCTGCCGCAAAACGCGCATCGTTTTCTGAGGCACTGAGGACAATTCCGCCGTACAATCGCATGGAGTTCACGATTTTGATGGTATCGATTGCGCTAGTCGATGCCTCTCGATGTATCGATCGATGGTAATCATCGCGCGAGCATTAAAGTCGCCATTTGGTGCATTAGTCAACATTCATTAACCTCAATAGAAAAATTCGATCGACGTTTGGCAAAAATAGAAGACTTCTTATCACGCTTACTTCCCGCAAACTGTAATAAGTTACTGCATTACTGTTACTAAGTAGGTAGTAGAATGGATTAATTAATTAATTTGAAATTGAATTTCATAAAATTACCCATGGAAAATTTTTCACAGCTCTAACTTGCAAATCACATTTCCGTTCAATTTCGCTTCTCGTTGTAAAAAATTATATACGCGCCCTGTTTCTAATGTCGATATTGGTTGATATTGGCTTTCAGAGAAAGTTTCGTGTTTCCGTTGCGAACGCTTGCACAAGTTTGGAGAGCCGCAATATCCCTAGTAAGTATAATTCTGACACTATAATTTTCAGTTCGCAGAATGAATGACGTATCATTTTGCATGACTGCCAAAGTTTGTAAAATTTTGCCAAGCTGCAAAGCTGTCAATTTTGCACAACCTTGCCACTTTTCTGTCGTTCGGCTATTTCATGGGCAACATAAAAGAACTTTTTCATACTTTGCTGTAACTTTGCACAACTTCGCACAACATTACCAAATTTTGAATCTTTGTCATATTTCCGTTATTATTGTATTTCATTGACATCGAAATATCTTTTTCGTATGACATTGCGTAACATTGCCAATTTTCGCAATACTTCGCCAAAATTTGCATAACTTCGCCTGAATAATTAATTAACAAAAAAAAAACAAGGAATATAACCTCATTATTACACAATTTTTTAAATACGGAAATAGAATTACATTTTCCATAAAAATTGCCAATTCATATGGATAGTAAATAACGCATCATATATCAAATGATTTTTGTAAGTCCGCTGTTTCAAATCCGAGGGAAAGCTGAGGATTTTGAGCAAAAGGGCCAATATCGACATTTGAAACAGAGTGCGTGTATAATTTTTTACAATGACAACCCAAATTGAACGATAAAGAAGGGATTTACAAGTTAGAGTTGTAAAAAAATTTTCATTTGTGATTCTATCAAATCCAATCTAAAATATTATCAATTAATCCATTCCACTACCTACTTATTAACAGTAATAACTGTTTGCGGGAAGTAAGCGTGACAAGAAGTAACCTCTAATTTACTGCGATTTTACGGCGAAATTGTCCTCGGCGTCTAAGAAAACTGTTGCTGCGCAAATTTATAGGTTTTCAATTTGTACCATTTGCGTTCAAACGTGCTTTCTTCTAGTCCTTCGGGATTACTTTTACAGCTCTCGAACTATGTTACAATGACAGGTATGCGCGATCTTATTTAAAGCCCTTCAGGCGCGTCTTATTTGCACTTTTACCGTGATTTCTAGTTTGACGATATTCTGTAAACGTCCTCGACAATTTTCGCCTCTTTTCAAACTGTAGAATTTGAACCCGCCTTCAAACCCTGTATTTTCACCCCCACCATTAAGTTGTAAATCGTCCTCTTACCCTCGACTCTATCTGTACCTGACCAACGATTCATTACAATTTTATCCTTCGTTTTGACAACACCTTACTTGCTTCTCTCAGATTGAACTAATACTCTTCAAACTACAATTCAAGAGTTATCTTTTACCCATACCATGATCATCGTTCAAAGAAAACTTCTATCGTCTAAGAGCTCAAACTAAGTGCTCAACAAAAACGATGAGCGTTTCGCGGCTGAATTGCTGCCAATGTGCGGACATCGATAGCCAGTGGCTGCTCAATGGTGAGCGTTGACTTGTCAAAAGTGTCCCGCGCAATGGTCACCATTGAGCGGGTTACCTAAAATCAGGGCGCGCGAACTGACAGCTCGTGCGCAGAGTGATCCCGCTTCCTCCGTGTACAATGCAGGAAAATGAAGAAACCTACAAATAGTGATTGAGTCAGTATGTGAGGAACACCGATCTGGAGCCAGCTCGGAAAGTGATGAATAGAAAGATAATCTTTAGACAAAATCGAATCAGGTTTCGGATGTTTGATCCGGAAGAGAGGGTTCGTACATTAAAGTGAGGGCATTTTTGATAATAAGAAGGGAAAAGGGGTTGTTAGTTGAGGTTGGAGCTAGTCTTGAGAGATGAGAAGGGACCTTCGAACAAAATTTCACTTTGTTTTTTTAAGATTAAGTAGGGAGAAGCAGGTCTTCAAAACAAATCAGAATCAGGTTGAGAAGCTGGAAAAGGCGTCCTATGATAAAATGAGTCATAGTTTCGTTAGTTGAAGAGGGAGTTGGGGTTCTCGGAATTGAATAGAAGGAAGTTTGACAAGGAAATTTTTTAGGCATATTATCCGTGACTGAAAATATTTTACCATAGCTTCCTAATTTTTTTTCCAAACATGATACGAGAAGAGAGTTCACGTGAACAAGCGCTAGTTGTGTAGGTATCATTTAACTCCTGAACAGTCCTGCATATAAAAAAAATCACTGGTTCAGATGCTCAACCTGTAACAAGTATACGAAAACTGGATAAATGTACATTTTTTACCCAAAAGTAGGTACTTCTACGAGTTTCGTTCAGATCGATATGGAGAGTGGTGCTGTTTATGGCGGTCTGCTTAGAAGGCCCACGCCCACGGAGATACCCAAGTGGCAGAAAAAACCGAACTCTCGTCGGAGTATTTTTACGGAGTATACAGTTCTGATTCAGTTGTGGGGTACTGCCAATCTGTATATAGTGCCTGGACACCTCGAAGAGCTAGAATTTGTTCGAGATCATAATGCCGCACTTCATCGCGCGAAGGAAGCTAAGATGTTTGTAGGCGGTGTCTCTTATTTAGCGAATGATTTCAAGGTTTATACTGGCGATATAAACGTAGCAGTAGGCAGTCACATTTTTGTAACAATACAAGGCACTACGGATATTTTTCTTGCAAGATTGAGATGCGGAGCCATAAAAAGATAGAAATAAGTCCGATGCTTCTTTACCAATTTTCCAAAGGCGATTGAAATCTCGAACCAATTACTTATCAACAATAACGTATTTTTCCCCAACATATTGGTGAAAGTCTGTTTGAATATTTAGGTAGTGCACGGAGAGAAATAGATACTAGCGGTTAACATATGGATACTAGTTCCGCATATATCTGTGATTTAACTACGGGGCAAAGATCTATATTCTAGAGCTAACATCCATTGATATTAGGTCCTAGTATCCAAGATATTCACTCTGAATCTCTGAGACACTTTTTCTGAATACTTTAGATATCTATACTTATCCTAACGATCTGAAATACTGAAGTAAGAAGCCGATATTTAAAAGCGAGGAATATCTTGGATATTACTGTTGAGTATCCGACAACTTTTCGGATAATAATAATAATTTTATCTTTCATAACTTCTTCCTCATCCGTGGTTTTGACAAAAGAAATTCGAAATTTGTTTAATCGATAATTAACAAACGAACAGTCCGACACAAAAACTAAGGTAACCATTGGAATCGTCTTCCGAATTTCAATAAAGTTAGAAATGCTCTAATTGTTTGAAAAATTACTTTTTCAAAGATAGAAAAATCGCGCACGGAGACGTTTGGAAGACGATTTCAATGGTTATCTTAGTTTTTGTGTCGGAATATTCGTTTATTAATTATCGATCGATCAAATTTCTAATCTACAGCATATAGCAAACTTGTCATGAATTGAGTATCGGCGCGCGCGAGTAAGTTTTTGCTCTTGGTGTGACAGAGGGCACGAGTGTAGTTCTATCAATGCCTAAAATTAGACTTTCTGCTTCACAATCGATGCCAAGGGAACGTTCTTTCGACCGAAGTATAAAGAAAAAAAAGTTAATGTTTTGATATATTCTTCACTGAGACACGTGTCATTTTTTCGACGCTAAATTCCACGAGAACTTGTCTTTTATTGATATTATTATTTTTCTTATTATATATAACTGAAAATCTAGTAATATATTACATTTTCCCCATGAACAGTAGGAATTTTGTTGTATGATTCGGAACAATGAAAAAATAGCATTGTTTTGGAAATGCTGAGATTGTTAGGTCCGCAGCGCCTGCTGGGTCTGCAACTATACCTACGACGTGACCTGCACACGGGGCTTGGCTTATTTAACATAAAAAAGTTCAAAATAGATTCCTGAAAGTCACAAAAAAAACTACTAGTAACATCTGAAATCTTTTTCCCCAAGCTATCTCTAGAAAAATACGTTCTAATGGTTGGGAAAATAAAACTGTATAAAGGAATTCGATATGTGACCACACTTTTTTGCTAATTAAACCTCTGAAAAATATCAATCTATTCATAGGAAAAACGTCCATAAGAACAACAAGAATTTTCTTCCTTTCCCTGAATGATTCATGTTTGAAATGATGAATGAAAATTATTAAAATGTAAAATTACAAGGAAAATTATAAAGTCAAGGAGGGCCGTAATTCTGCAGTATTATCAGATTTCTCAAGAAGGATATTCCAGATTCTAACTTCTTAATAAATATAAATTTTTGACGTTTCAAAACTGTCACTTACTTGAGTGTTCCATTACTATCTTGAACTTCTCCAGAAATACTTTCACAGTTCACGTTCATTGACGAAAAAATGGCAAAGAAAGAAATATTGAAGAAAGAATAAACACTGAAGGCAAAAATTTTAAACAATGAAACGAAAATAAATATTTCATAACGATAACTTCATGTTCATTCAACTCAAATAAATGCAAATTCTTATAATAAATATTGGTTTAATTTTTCTAATTAGATACTTCTTCAGATCAAACACATATGTTGTTAAATTCAATATCAATCTATTTGATTTGGAGAAATTTTTTTTTGGCATTCATGGTCGAACGTTCAAAACAGCTTTTTGACTCAGAGTTTTAAGGTTTTGGCGTAAAGCAGAGGGAGGTAACGAGCTCCAAGTAGGAAAAAAAATGGAGTGTACAAGTGAAATAATGCGCCAAGTTTGAGACATAGGGGATAGGAGGTTGAAGGATGATTGGAGAATGAGAACATGGATGTTTGATGTGCTAGTATGATCAGTAGTGTACTATAGAGTAGGAATTTGGGAATGGAGAGAGAAAAGTGGGAAGCCTTTACAAAGATTTTTGGGGTGGGTTATAGAGGTAAGTTAATGTTTTCCAGGATATGTGCTGAGAGAAAATCTGGGCAGAGAGAAAATGGTAGTTCATAAACTGAAGAGAGCGTGAAAATTTGAACATATGAGGAAAATGAGGAAAGAATTTGGTATTCATGAAGGGAATATAGAATGGCAGGAAATAGAATTGGACATGATGGTCAGACATGAAGAGGAAAGATGAGAAACATTATGTTATCACAGTACAGCAAGTGGTATAAGATGGTCAAATAGGCCGGGGAACCAGAATACTTAAAAATGATGATAAAGGAGAGTAAGTGGAATAGAGTGCTTAGGTAAAGTATAGAAGAAGGGACGAAAGCGTTTCGATATAGTTGAACGAAAACGAGGAAGTGTTTAGAATGCATGGTTATGAAGTGGAATCGTAAGAACATGTATTGGAAGTGTGTACTGGAGCAAAAGAGGAAGTCAGAAGCGTGAGTCATTATAAGAAAGGAATGCTGGATGGAATTAGTAGAAAGGTCGAAAATCCTATGAAATTGAGGGATAATAAGAGGAAACGGAAGCCCTCGAAGCTTGATCACGCGAACTTAGAATGTAAATAATAGCGATTAGCCGTTAGGGTAGAGTTTAAGCATTATACTTAAGTTAGAGAAGTTAGTTTAAGGAACTTATGTAACCTTTTGTAAAGGGAACGGAAACCCTCAAACCCGTACCCGGAGAAACCCAAACACCATTGATTCTTGCGTTTGACATGACTCAGTCGTGTTTGGCGTGAAAAAAGCGTCCAGACACCACTGCATGCTGCGTGCGCACCATTTATTAGTGTCCACGCACGATTCATTAGTGTTCACGCAGTGGCCAGTGATGTCTTACGCAATTAAGTTAGAAACACGACTGAGTCGTTCGTGCGTGTCACTGGCCATATTCTACGCACCAATAGTTAGTGCATGCGCGGCACTTACCGATGTGCGAATCTTTCATAGAATCGCGCCGACCCGCATGAAGTTTTCCGCCCTGAGTTCTAATGAGCATCGGCTGTCACATTGGCAATTCGTAAAACAATAAGGAATCACGCCGATGCTAATTAGACTTCAGGGCGAAAAACTTCATGCGGGTCAGTGCGATTCTATAAAAGATTCGCAAATCGGTGAGTGCCGCGCACGCACTAACTATTGGTGCGTAGACGATGGCCACTGATACGCACGAACGACTCAGCCGTGTTTTTATCCTGATTGCATAAGACATCACTGGCCACTGCGTGAACACTAATGAACCGTGCTTAAGAATCGTTCAGTGGTGTTACGCGATTTTTTTAAAGCAAACATCAACCATTGGTGTTTGGGTTTCTCCGTGCAAAAGGGAAGAGATTAAATATATTATATTTTATGTTTGATTAAATATACTATATTTATGTATATATTTTGTATATTCCTCTATTCCTTTATGTATTTATTATTTATTTATGGTATTGTCATTTGGAACAATAAATCATACATTGATGCGAAAACGTAGATTTTCATATTAAATCGACATTTTCTCCATTTAAAGAAAAATAACCCTGAGGCGAATAGCTCGTATTTTTTAATCAAACAATATTGACTCAATTTTTTTTGAATTTCCGTGGCTGAAATACATCAATTCTCTTTTCGAAGTGCATACATTTATTTGCTTCAACAAAATATTCCTTTGCACGCATTCATGACTTCCATTTACTCCAAACAAGCAAACTCCACTTGATACAACCATCCTTATTTTCAAGTGATCAGGGCGCTTAGATGGATGGAACGTAGTTGTCATGACGTGATTGCCGTTCTAAAAAATGTAATACTTTATTGTATTGCTTACAAATTTATTTCTGTACAAAAAAATTTATATACTTCGTTAATAACTGGTGCGAACTCTTGGGACATAAAAAATTGAGGGTAGGATATAAAATAGATCCAAAGGTAAACAGAACAATTTGAATATTGTGGACTACTATCAAAATTTATATCGCGTAATGAAATTACACAGAAACGGGTTGAATTGTCGGGAACAATAATATGATACAGGAGTATATCCAGTGTAGAGATGAAGTTCAGTTGTTTTATGGTTGAAGTACCTGTATATATAAAATAAAAGCTTGGTTTTACAACCACCGCAGGGTCCGCCTAGGAGCAACCGTCATTCAGGAAAATGGCACGAGCTCCCAGTTGGACCGCGGTATAACACATCTATGGTCACGTCTCACGACCGTGAGATGAGTGACCAGATTCACGACAAAATCACAATGAAGGACCGGCGAAACCCTTGTTCGTCTTAAGGACACGAAGCGACCCAAGCATTACTGCTCTTTGCATCCATCCAGCAAGTGCCACGGGTGCACCGATGATAAGAGCGATCAATTAGACCGAATATCCTTGATGATGGCGCTGCAGGAGTTCTCTGATATCTTCGTACCCCCCCTCCCTCTCCCTCTCTCTCCAAGACAAAGCTGACAAACGCGTCCCCAGGTTGTGAATAGACGGTCCTTATGCCAAGTGTTTCTGC
This sequence comes from Neuroterus valhalla, assembly GCA_011762715.2. NCBI lineage: Eukaryota > Metazoa > Arthropoda > Insecta > Hymenoptera > Cynipidae > Neuroterus > Neuroterus valhalla. The sequence goes on along the minus strand of WSXT02171332.1, from coordinate 13,859 downwards.
TGAATACAGGTGAAAAGCTGAAAAGCTGTTTACCAAGCTGAGGCGTAAACAATCGTGCCTAAGGCTGCGTGGAACTAGGGAGTGGTGTCGTCAACAGTGCCCCTAGGATAACGCATTACCTCCTAGAGTATACGCTCGTTGTGCAAAAGTTACCTCCGCATGCAGGGCTCTGTGAGGATGGACAACCTCTTCCCTAGCTACACGTGGAAGCAACTGTGGAAACCCAAATTTCAAATCCAGTTGTAAATGACATGCTCATTTCCTGCGATGCCAATGCAGTTCCTGGTCACAGAGGTTACATGACATGCGGAGCCGGATTTGGGGATTTGCCGCCCCTGAGCAAAAATAAAAAATGCCACCTTTTTTTTCGAACTGACCATAAAATCGAAGCAATTTATCTAATATTATATCACGGTGACATATTTATTGTCCGAATTTAATCTTTGATAGAAGATTATATTCTCAGAGACCATATTTTCATCATTTTTTTTTTCATTATTCTTTTCGGTCCTAAATTTGCCGCCCCGAGGCAGTGCCTATGTCGCCCCTTAGGTAAATCCACGCCTGATGACATGTCTGCATACTCTGCGGTGGCAGAAACAACCAGAGCTCTCACAACTCTCACAGAAAGTGTTGAAAAATCGTGTCGTAAACCTTTCGCGAACAAGAGATGTACACGGAAGGCTTCCTCAATCACTGCAAGAACAAGGCAAAGACAAAAATCAGGAAGCGAAATTAAGGCCAACTGCTGAAAAAGACATCCCTCGAGAGACGATGGCGATTTTAGGACAAGGAGAAACATTACCATTCAGGTTCCTCCCAAGCCCCATGATCTGTCTGAAATGGATGGTACCCTTCGTTAGGATCTTTCGGAGAATCCGGACCTCTTGAACATCACTTGTTCAGTTCAAGATGTAGCGAAAGCTTTCGCTGATTCAAGTCGAAGGTCTAAATCAACAATTGATGAAAAGAATGAAAAGCGCTTGCATCAACTGAACAAGAAGATTTTCTGGGCAAGAGAAAACGCGTCCCTCATGCATTGTGTGATAGGCTATATAAAATCCGGTAAGCCTTTTATGGCAAAAGTCCGAAAGTTTGCTCATGAAATGAGGATCCATCATCACACATTGAAAATGTCGAAGCTGATGACCATCAAGCAGCACATTGTTGAAAAAATACGAGTACCATCTGACGCTAGGAGGAGAATTAGGAAGAGGAAGAAATGAGTCAGGGAGAATCAAAAGTTTCTCGCTGACCCATCGTACTTATTGCGTGATCTTCCTGTTTTTGTAAAAAAAAAACCACCAAAGTCCGAAGAAGACGAGACATTTTGGAGAGAGATTTACGAAGTAAAACATCCATTAAATGAAGGCGCTCAGAAAATGCTATGTTTTGAAGAGTGATGCAATAACCTCATAACATTCGGAAAGGAATTCCCACCAATTACTGCTGAGGAGGTAAACAAAGCAAGAAGGGGCATGAAGAACTTTTCCACTGCTGCTCCAAATTGTATTAAGAACTCTTGGTGAAAGAAGTTCACTTCTACACACCAACACCTAGCCCGCATCATTTCCTCATATTTAAAGTCGAGAGCCTTATTTCGTAGTGACCGGTATTAGGACGAACTGTACTCCTACTGGAAAAAGGCAAATTGTCCAACCTTAAGAACTACAGGCCAATTACTTTTCTGAACACGTTGCATAAGATCTTGACATCTATCATGAATGATAGGATTGTTCAGATAAAATTGGACCGTTATGCAGTGAGATTTTTGAACAACGAGGAGTGAAAATATGTGCAGCAAGCTGTCAGGAAAACCTGCTGATCGACGGGAGTGTCTGCAAAGACGCTGCATACCACAAGTGCAGTCTGCGGATGGCCTTAATTGATTACCAGAAAGCTTCTGATACAACTTCCCATAGACTTATCGTCTGTCTGTTGAAAAGCTTGAAGGTTCATTCAGATAAAGTAGGCTGCATTGAGAGAATAATGCCTCTTTGGAACACCAGATTCACAATTACTTCAGGAAAACATCGTATGACAACCAAGAACGTCACTTTCCAGAGAGGTGTCTTTCATGGTAACGCGATGAGCCCTCTCCTCTTCTGCATCATACTAATGCCACCATCTCTCGAACTTCGAGATTCTCATGGAAACCTTTATGGTGGACCTGATGTTCGTGAGCATAAGGTCAACCATATATTTCATATGGATGACTTAAAGATCTATGCTTCTGGAAAAGAACATTTCATAGATGCTCTTAGTCTCGTGAGAGGTACGCACGAGAATTCGGTATAGATTTTGGATTAGATAAGTATGCACAGATTGTTCTAAACGTGGACGAATAGCAGATATAAAACGGACCCTGGGCTAGTGGACGGAAGTGCTATAACACACCTTAGCGCTGGAGGGACTAACAACTACATGGGCGTGCCTTGGAGCCGCATTCAGGATAGAAGATCAGTTAAAGAGGTTCTCCGAAGCATTAACAAACACCTCTTTCGACGGGTTTGGTTGTCCAACCTGTCATCGTTGAATAAGATATCTGCGATTAACATGCTCTCCGTCTCGGTTATATTCTATTCGTTTGGGGTCGTGCCATGGACGATGATCGAGCTCGAGGCCCTGGATATCACTACACCCGAAATAATGCATAAGAAGATAAGCTTGCATATCAACTTGTCCGTTCCGCGCTTATACATCGCAGGCCGTAAAAGGGGACACAGACACCTCAATCTTCAATGCCTCCAACCGAATTATCCATTGTACTGCTCATATCATCACGAACGGTAGAGACCCTCTCCTGGCATCAGTCAGGAATCACGAAATGAGTAGGGAAGGAACTTCTTTTACAAAGTCGCGGAGCAGGCAGCTGAAACTCTTTGCCTAAACCTCAACATGAGAAGTGTTGACAACATGAGGTGATGCACAAAAACTTTTACAAAATTGTAAAAGTTCAATTCTTGTCACATGAGTCAACGTTTGCTTTCCTTGAATAATCTGGACTCGATTCGGGGACGGAGAGTTTCATTCTCGCGTGTCAGGATGGTGTGATTTCCACCTTGGCATACTGAAGAAACTTATTGCGTCAAGAGGCTTATAGCGATAGGTGCAGGGTGTGTCTTCAACTCCCTGAACACCTATCGCATATACTATCAAAACGTCCTATTCACAAAGAACGGCGAATTTGTACAGACACAATGCTACCTTAAGAGTGCTCTACTACTATCTTTGTCGCTCCCATCGCTTTGGCCGCTACCCTGCCCTGCTGAATGCTGCGAGGAGGATAGAGTCTATTGTGGAGAAAGAGGAGTGCCGACTCTACTGGAACTACGATTTCTCGACAATATCCTCAATCCAACACACAAGACCCGACATCGTGCTCCTTGACAAACGTGGCCGAACTATGAATATGATCGGATTCTCGGCTTCGGATGACTACAATATCAAAGGCAAGGAAGTCGAGAGAAAGAAGAGATACAAAGATCTCAGAAGGCACCTTCATTGTTATTTTGTCGCGCATGTGGTCACTCATCTCACGGTCGTGAGACGTGGTCATAGGTGTATTATACCGCGGTTTTCAGTTTCAGTTTCTTTGCGTCCGATGTTGTAGTCGGCTGGGACCGTAAATTCGATCACAAACATTGTTCGGTTACGTTTTTCAAGAAGCACGATGTTGGATCTTGTGTATTGCATAGGAACTATAGTCGAGAAATTGTAGTTCCATAAGATTCGGCACTCTATGTTCTCAACAGTAGACTCTATCCCCCTTTGAGCGCTCGGCAGGGCAGGGTCGTGGCCCATGCCATAGGATCGCGAAATGGTGGTAAAGCATCTCAAGGCCACATTATGCCTGAACATATTCGTTCATATAAGTGCTCCGGGAGTTTAAGACACGCCCTGCACCTATCGCTGGAAACCTCTGGACGTAATATGCTTCTACGGTATGCTAAGGTGTTATTGGCAAGTTATTGGACCTGTAGTTCATTGGGTGAGAGAAGTCGCCTTTCATTGCTAGGGGCAAAATTCGTCCTAACACCAGCTACTGCAGAATCGAGATATCCGACTTAAAATATGAGGTAAAGGTGCGGGCCAGATGTTGGTGTGTAGAAGTAAACTTCTTGATACATTCTGAACTAGCAGCGGTAAGGTTCTTCGTGCCCTTTGATGCTTCTTTTATCTCCTCAGCAGAGATTGGTGGGCATTCCTTCTCGGATTGTATGAGGTTATTGCACAGCTCCGTCACATAATAAATAATTATTCTTCAACTATTATTCGAATCCTAGTCATTTGAGTACTAAGTTAATAGTTGCAGGAAGTGCTGCCGTTGATCAACTTACACACAAAGTCTTTAGAATAACCAGGATTCAAGCAAATGAATACCTTCTCCGCTGTTGATTGTACGAAATATTGTATTCTTACAAAAAAGTATTGTTGACACACACGCTCCTCTTGAACGTGAACAAAGACAATCAATCTCATCAAAATAAATATGTTGATATTTACCAGTTTATAGGTGAGTTCCTAACTTAAATTATTTTTTTTGGCGAAGAAATTCAGGGAAATTACCTTTGAATCGTCATTCAGAATGAAATGATTTCAAAAAGTCGTGTAAAATGTTATTCTGTCCTTAAATATTTCACGTCATAATCGAATTGAAGATTTTATTGCCTGATTCTTATTATTTTCACATGATTTAGCTTTTCGGATGTTTTAATTTAAATTATATGATTATTACTTTAGGCTTTTCACCAAAAGCTTTAAAAGAATTCATATTTGACCGGAACATTGTCGCTAATTTTGGATATATTTTCATAAAAATAGTTGCAGATTTGTTTTATTCTGGATAACCACTTCAAGCCGATGAATGGTTTGTATTTCAATATAATGATTTATTACCTAGAATTGAATGTGATCAAAAGGATTGAAGCAACTTTGTTATCATTATTGCTAAATAATTATTGAACTTGTGAGCCGCAGACTTCAAAAATATTATTGGATTTTTACCGAGAATTCTTCGAGCATGAGTAGTGACAAATAGCTTCAAATTAGGTAACCTTAGTTTATCATTTTTCACTCGTCTTGCACGTGAATGAAGACAAACAATGTCATATCTCCAGCGCCGTAGCAAGGGTCTCGGGGTCCCTTGTGCAAGATTTCCTAAGGGGCCCTTGAAAATGAATTTCTAAAAAAAAAGGTGATTTCGAAGCTTCTTCGAAGTCCATCAAAAAAAAAAGGTTCAAGGGTCGTGAGAAATTGAAACAACTTTATACAATGTTATAAAAACGTTATCGAAGATCTATTTTAGCTCATACTTTGAAATTATTTCTAAAAGAAAAAAAAAACCTTCAGGGGCCCCTCATAGCCAGGGGCCTTGGTGCGCCGCACCGCCTGCCCATACCTAGTTACGGCGCTGCATATCTCACAAGATAAATTCAGCAGTAAGAGGAAAACAAGTGACTCAAATCATTTTTCTAATGATCCGAAATATTTTTCTTGAAGCTATGTATAGAAATTCGTTGTTAAAAAGGAAATTTAGGATAGGCTATCATAGTCTACAACGTTTTCAATTTTGTTTCAAGTAAGGATTACATTTTTTCAAACCATTTCCTGTTGATATTCAGAATGATACTTATTTACAACATTTCATATCATAAGTCACAAACAAAGTAAGTCGCTTTTTTGAAAATTGGAGAGGGAATTTCAAAATATTAGCAAAGCCGCATTGCAAAAAGAAGTCGAATTTTCAAGTCAAACAATTTCTGACATAGCACAAGGATTCTTGTTCAATTTAACTCTTCTGAATCAAAATTAAAAGTGCTCTCGAAAAAGATCATGCTGTTACCAAGGTACATTCTTTTTTCTTACCTTTATTTCATTTCGATACTATACTATGAGTTCTACACACTGTGTTTGATTTGGTGAATAAACAGAGTATGTCATTGAAAATGATGGTATATATACGGGTCATTTATCCACTAACATTCACACGCATTTCTTCCAGATCTTTTCAACTGTTACAGTAATTTTTTTGTCAAAATGAAGATTACCGTATCCATCCTGCTTCTTACATCGCTGGGCTTTATTTGTTTCGATCGTAAGTGGAATATATGATTAGAGCTAATATTAAAACAAAGATTACATATTTGTTTTGAAACATATTAACTTAGAAGGAACCAGTAACAATCGTACAAATTCTTCGTAATTAATCCCATTTTTCAAAAATAGATTAAACATTCATGATTTTTGAAATTTTTCTCAATTACTTGAATTTGTAAGCAAATGGCTCTTAGTTCTTACAATTTATCCCTAATTTTCAAGAATATGTATCGATCCTATAGCATTTCAGTTCTTTTAGTTTACTTAGATTCTTTTTTATTCAGTCGAATTTAATTTTAATCGTTGGCTTCTGTCGTTTTCATCAGGATTAATCTTCCTTCCATCTAGTTTATATTATTCATATTCTTATACATCTGATCAAAATCTCCTGAATAACCTTGAATTGTCCCAAATTTACCGCTATTTCATTCGAATAAATGGGAATTCTTAGATTATTTTCAATTCAATGAAAAATTTTTCAACCTATATCGTGCATTTTGAAGTGAAAGATTTTTTTCGTCACGCGTTATGAATTCCTAGAAATTATTTTCAATAAAGAATATTTCCTCCATGTTTTTAAAGAATAACCATGCATTAATAACATGCGTAATCGAGCGAGAAAGTGGTTAGTGGAAATTTGTTATTATTAATTTTAATAAAATTACGAATCCCTTTATTCCAAGCCCAGATATATCCTCTGAATTCTTCTGTTTCATGGAACTCAGGTCTTCTTTTCCAATGAGTTTTAAATATATTCTGGGAGTAAAATAACTGCGGAGCCTAGATTCTGTATTTTTCAAAATCGAAAATGAATAAAACTAATTTTCAGGCCTCAAGTGGCCTAGCGAATCCTCAGTAAGCAATCCTTAAAAAATATAATAGAATTCTCGATAGTTTATTTTATGAACATGAAGAATAGAAAGATAATCAAAATGAAAATTGACAATCTGGAATTTGAGAAACAATATCAAATCTCTTATTAACGTTTTATTTTGTCTTCAGTGGAAATTCAGGCAGAGAGTTACCTGGGTTCTCTTTCTTTCTTCACTTTTTTTATAAAAAGTATATTCGAATGTGTTTGTCCAAATTTGTTCGTTGGATTCTTGCTTTTCTGTATGATTTCCAGGGGTTGCAGATTTCAACAGAAAGATAATCCATAAACTGAATTGGGTCAGGTTACGAGGATTCAAACAGGGAGAGGGGGTCCCTGTATTAAGTGAGACAATTTTTGAGAGTTAGAAGGGGAGAGGTGGCCATAAAATCAAATCGCGGCTAGTTTTGAGGGTTCATGAAAGGAGAAGGGATTTCCAAACAAAATTTGAGTTGTTTTTTGAAATTTGAAAAGGAAAAGTGGGTATTTTAATAATAGCAGTGATAGTTTTGAGAGCTGGAGAGGGAGTTAACCCGATTCGAGCGCGGCTAGCGTTTGGATGGGTTCGTGACATACGCTTAAGTTATGTTTTCTCTGCGTTTAGCTAATGTCAAGTAGGAAGTTTAAGGCTGAGGATGTCTATGTACACTCGATGATATCAAGTGTCCACACTCAAATTCAACTGTCGGAAAACCAGCTCAACTTGGGAGCAGGTTTTCTGCAGTTTTCCTCTCCCCTTTCCAAATATCCTGGGAAATGCGAGTACTTCTAAGAGAAAGGGTCGAAAACATCACTGTTTTCGAAGTTTCGAACTTCAAACAGTTTCTGCTTACTTAACACATCCTTTTAAAAATCTAGAAAAAAAGAATCATGACGACTCAGTTCAATGTGTACAGAAAGATTTTTATGTGACACGAGTATGTTTTTCTCGCTTCCTCGTGTGTGTTCTGACGCAGTCAAGTAGGTCTTTTTGGCGTGGCGAGTTGTGGGTTCCTTAACCTGCCACGTTTTTTTAGAAATAGAACGAAATTTGGTCAATTCTTAGAAAAAATTACACAAAGTGATGAATCGAAAAAGAACCGAAATCTTCTCTTTGTCTACCCTGTCAGAAGTGTACGAAAACTGTATATAAAGTCAACTCTTTCCGTCAAAATTAGGTGCTGCTTCATCGTTCGTTCAGATTGAGATGGAGACTCATGATGTTTTTGGTTCTCTGCTTACCAGGAGGATACCTGATTGGATTAAAGTACCACTCTCACATCGGAATATTTTTACGGGGTATAAAGTTCTGATTGAAAAGAGGGGTAGTCACGTGTATACAGGAACTGAAGACCTGAAACAGCTAGAATTTGTTGGAAATCATAATACCGCTCCTCATCGCCCATGGGAAGCTAAGATGCTTGCAGGCGGTACCTATTTTTCAGCGAAAGAATTCAAGGTTTATAATGGATCTTTAGACGATACAACGGGACTCGGCTACATTTTTGTAACAGTAAAAGATACTGCGGATAAGTTTTATGCAAATTTGCGAAAGGGAGGCGTAAAACAGATAGACATAAGTCCGATGCTTCTTCACGAATATATGAATAGCGCTTGAAATCTCGAACTACAAATACAAAGCAGGAATAATTATGAAATTAGGAGATGAAAACACTACAGGCACAACGAGTCATCTTCGAAATAATCAAAATTTAGAGAATCTGATACAGCATTTTCAGGCTAAAATACTCATCTACTGCCAAAGGTAACTTTTTTTTTACATTCTCATTCTGAATGAGAAGTTATCGGTTTCATGCGAAAAATGACTTTCACGGGTTTGATGAAATCTCCACATTTTGAGACACTTACTTTCCAGACAAACAATAGAGGACGAGAAGAAATATTCAAATTAGAAATTGTTCCGCTGTAGATTGAATCAAGCGCAAGGTAAAAAATATGCCGAGCACGTAGCACAAGGTTAATTAATACATTATCAAGCGTGAAGCGCGAGATCCAAATGACGTGCGCTCTAGGCGCACTCCAATTTGCGAGCACATTCTCAGTTTTGAAACTGAAAAGCAAAACGTCGACTACTGTAATTCGATGATTGTGAACTCTCTTTTGTTGAAGTTTCTTCGGCTTGAACGAATACATTCTCCTCGCGCGTCTCGTATTCGGTACTCGAATAAAATTTCTCCAAAACGCAAACTCCTATAAATAATCTTTAACTCCAATATACTAAATGTGAATTATATCAAGTCATGTACGCTGGTTTGTAACTGCTCAATCAGATATTGCAAAATACAATTCATTTTTCATTATTATTGCTATACTTGTTCCTTATTTTGCATTATTTCTTATCCACAGCTACCCAGAAAAACTTATCATTTGTATAAATCTACATCACTCAAATTTATAGGCTCGATAAGTACCCCTGGCGCGCTCCGTTTTTCCCCCCCCCCCCCCTTTCTCACCCTACTAATAATTTTTCTATAGATAGTGTATGTAACTTTAAAATGGACGTAACAAAAACTTAATCCACTCCTTCCTGTTTAATGTCACGTGATATGTAAACGGTCCCTAAAGTGATGATAATATAATAATAATAATACAAATAACAATAATAATAATGACAATGATGACAGATCTTTTTTGTGAACCCAAGATACATAAATCAATTAAAAAATAAGGCCAACAATAGGAACCTAGAGGGCAGAGCTTCAGCTTAAGCTGCTCCAATCCCTTGAATTGTTTGTGAATTTCTTTGAAAGCTTTTACATCCCCAGATATTTTTTGGAATCCCTTGAATCTTTAAAATCTTTGGTAAATCTTCTGAAATCTTTTTAACCTTCTGAAATATATGTGAAGTGTCGAAACATTTTTTAATCCTGAAAATCTTGAGAATCTGTCTTGAATCGGGTTCATATCGAGTCACAAAATGGTAAATCCGGTAATAGAAATAATGTAGGTAACAAACCTTCCTCTTTTCCCAAGTATCGAGGAGAAGTGGCGGAAAAGCACTCCTGAGACGGGTCATGGGAATAATGTACGTCACATAACCTCAAAATGGTAAATCGTGTGAAACAATTCAAATTCATCATTTTTTCATTTATTCCAATAGCGCTTTAATATAAAATTATAAAAACTATAACTTTATATATTTTTGTCATACGAGAAAGAATAAAGGAAAAAAGAATGAATTAGATGAATAAGTCAATATAATTCGCAAAATCAAAAATTCAGTATATTTTTCTAAAATGCAAAACTATAAATAACATTCAACATCGGTGCTATCATGCACAAAAGTTTTTCGTGGTTATATATAAATGTAGATACATAAATGACACCATTAAGGTTCGCAGAAATTACATTATTACTTTACAAAACTTACAAACTTATACTAATAGGAATCGCACCCTGGACGAAATGAGGTCTCTTTTGAATTTCCTGTAACAAATAACAAATCATAATATTTTGAATAATAATAACATTGAAAAATGATACAAATACAAAATTTAGAAAAAATTCAATGAATGAAATACTGCCAAATATTAACCTGTTTCTTTTGCAGCGTCATGCGTTTAAAATATTCATATATATGGAAGAACGTACAAAATATCGAAACAAAATTTCGCTTTTCGGAAACAGAAAATTTTGGAAATTAAAAAGGATATGGCTCGATGATATAATAATAATATTCTTCTCGCAAAATTCAACTACCAATTCACGAAAATTGATATTTTATGGAGACTTTAAAGGTTCTACACTTGAAGTTGCAGAATCTTTCGTGAACAAGATATGTTGCTTGTTAGAGAAAATTGGGCGATATGTATTTTTCGAATTCACAAAAAAAATGTTAATAAGATCTATTTCAATTTCAACCTAATCGAGATATTTATCGTTTTTTTTTGTTTTCGAAAACGTTCATCGTCTTATTTCAAAATCCACCAAAAAATTGAAAATAGTTTTAAAATTAGGAAAATGGGGTCGGTTTTTCAAAAAATATTAAAAGTAGTTTTTTTTTTTGTAAACCCACACTCATGTCAGGAGAATTTTTTCCATATAAACAAATTCCTCAATTTTTCTTGTAAACAATGATGGATATAAAAAAATTTTGAGACAGAACTTTGCTCCTCTAAAAAAGTTCTACGAAAATAAACCCCTTGCTCTTTTGCGATATTTTGCATCGTTTGCGAGAATAATTCAAAAATAAATTTTTAAGAAGAAAAGAATTCTCCCGGCCTCACAAATGGTTCAGCCCATATGAAGCTGATATGATGCATTTCTTCTGTTAGCAGAAACTTTGTTTAAATATTAAGAATAATGAAAAGGTAGCGTTTTCCAGAAAATCTCCTTTTTTTTACCAAATTTTGAGAACAAGAAACAAATATTTCTTGGAAAATGCCACCTTTTAATTCTTCCTAATATTTTTGAAAATATTCTGCTGACATAAGAGAAGCATCCTATGAGCTTATGGACTCAGCCATTTTTGAGGCCGTGAGGATTCTTTTTTTCTTAAAAATTTAACTTTTGAATTTTCCTCGCAAATAATGTAAGGTATCGCAAAAGAGCAAGAAGTAATTCTCATAGAACGTTTTCAGACGTGCAAAGTTTTATCTCAAAGTTTGTTCGCATCTATCGTTTGTGAGAAAAATGAGAAAATTACATTTTATGAAAAGAAGTTCTTCCTAAACAAGAGTTCACAACACATTTGCAGATCTGTTTTTCGTACACATTTTTGGCTTTACACTTTTTTCCGTCGTCTCTTGAGGCGTTTTACCAAGACTTCTATTTTTTCATTTTCAATCTTATTCTTTACGATCAAAAGAAACTCTATTTGCCTTATCTAATAACAATTCATAAAAAAATCATAGTTCATCTTTGAGTGAACAACTTTTTATTATTGATTTTTTCCGTACCTTGTGTTGTTTTCAAATTTCTTCTTCAAATATTATTGACACGAAAATAACGAAATTACAAATTACAAATTCTTAGATCTTTTTGGAGCAAGCGTCTATCCATTTTTCACATTGCTTGTGTCATTTGATGAAAAATTTAATTTTTTTAAAAACTTGAATATTGTTGTTCAATAATAAGACAAAAACTACTCCTACTACAAAAAAAAAGAAATGTATGTCTTTTGAACACGCGGCAGGAACGAAGTTGCGAATACGTGCCAAGGAGGAAGGACGTACGTATTTGGAACTTCGCTCCTACCACGTGTTCTAAAGGCATGCATTACTTTTTTCGACGATACCGAACCTCCCTCTACGTAACGCTGAATCTAAGCCTTGGGCAATTTGCAGATATATTTGCGAGCCCCCCCCCCCCCTCCGCAACAAATTCCTGGCTACGGGCCTGTTTGCATATCTTGCAAAGTTTTACCGAAAAATTAAATTTTCATTTTATTCCATACAAAGAAGATTAGAGTTCTTGATTTTTCGAAGAAATTCGAAAAGTTTTGTGCCGGCACATATACATACAGGCACATTCGTGAAAACCTTTTTCTCCCTCACCCTTCCGTAGATGAGCGAAGAAATTTTCAATGCACCCCACCCCCCCCCCCCCCCTACCCCCCCTTTTCTCTCTTTACACACATAACAACCAACTCTAACATTCAAACATCCACACGCAAATACCAAACAGAACAATACAC
>WSXT02171321.1:0-22834 GCA_011762715.2 Neuroterus valhalla | reverse complement strand
TTTTTTTTCAATTTTTAATTTAAAGCTTATATTTTTATCTATAACATCTACAATTTTTATTAAAATTCCTTTAATGGCTTCAGAAATACAGATATTTAAAAAAAATGTGATGCCAAAATTCAAGATGGCGTCACTCCCGTAATTTTGGAAATTTTCAAAAATCCTTTGGACCCTAAATGTCTCTTATATAACACTATAATTTTACAAAGTTTACTCTAAATCGATTGACCACTTGCAGATCCTGATATTCCTGACGAATACTGACCCATATTTTATGTTCGTTTGTTTTTCAAACTTAATTGAATATAGTGTCAGCATATTTTGCACCTCAATATATGCATATAAAGCGATAAATTTATATCTAGTAATTTTCATCAAAATTTCAAATTTCTGAGTCACGAAATACAATAAATAGTGGAAATGTCTGGATCAATCACTGCTACTCTCAAAATAAAAATGAAAATAATCATTAGCTCTCACTTTTCAGAACGAGATATATATGGTAAATTGTCATTGAGAAGAAGAAGTCCCCTGAAACAAGAAGTTCAACTTTATGAATAACTAATTTTTGTTCTGAAAAAAATAATACTTACGCGAGAATTTATTTACGTCATGTTTGATTTAATTATTACGGCATTTTTATGAATGAAAAGTGATCAAATTGAAATAGAATAATTGCTGGCTATCAAAATATTCAATTTCCGGCATATGAATAACTACCCTATCAATCTGAGAGGAATAAAATGTAAATATCTGTTTAGAATAAAAATGAGCCTTGCGCGACCTCCAAATATCAATTGGTTAAATTTTTTCTCATTGATATGTTTCTCATCGATGGAGGAACAAGTAATGTCGTCGTGCACTGTAGATGAGAAACTTTTCCAGAAAGGATACTGTTGGTAGATTGGTCTCATTGATGACGCCTCGATTTCACGTCGATCAAACGTAAGCGTGTGAAAAGTGTTGAAACTATCTTTACTCTGATACTTCCAACGCTCTCCTTCATAAACAACTAGATAGTAAATTCTGAAAATTTCACACGACCTCTGTATGAGGCCCTCTTCAATTCCTCTAAAATTGAAATATAATCATCACAAGAGTTTAGCTACTAAAATAAACTGTTTGGCATTATCAAAACCCCATGAAAAAGGGTTTACGGCCATAAGGTCTTGATTCCAGTCTGAGTTATCTTAACAATGAGATAGCCAACTCCTCTCTAATTACATATACCATTTGACAGCTGATTTGACGATAATCCCTCGATTTGACATGTGCCATTAGCTTCTGGGAGCCTCCGTATCATAGGTATTATCTCATCAAAAACACAGAATCGATCTTTTTTAACATTGTTCACAAGAAAGCAAAAGTCTTTCAACTGCGATTGATTGTTTTTTCCTCTGTGAAAAATCACATTTATTTTCCTTACAGATTGTCGTGATAAGAGGCCGTATTGCCGAAATCGAAGACGACAGCTGAAGCTTAATCTACCACCCTCAACTTTCCCCATGCCAGCTGTTCAGGAAGGTGATATTATGTACCGCCGTGGAATTCCTGTTGGAAGAATTGGGGATGACCTAACTCCTTATGCAATCACTGCATCTGGTCAACCAATTAACTGGCCAGGTAATTTAAGAAACTGGAAACTAATGTAGAACAAGTGTTATAGAAATTTGTTCAGAGCGTCTAGAATTGAAAAAAACAATAATACCAGGTTGAATATTGGAATTTAGTAGTGTCAAGTGAATAAATATTTTTAATCTTCAAATTAAATTATCAACAAACTTTTTTTACTGCAGGAGAATCAAAACAAGACTATGCATCTCCCATGAATGGTGATGTCGTCGTACTCAGTGGAGGTCACAATGCCAGAAAATCAGAATAACAGGTTTCACGTGTATCGTCAGTGAGCAGGAATGCACTTCCTTATCCAGCGAGTAATCGAGGAACTAAAATACAATGTAAAACAAATATATTATTGAATTGTGCCTAAAGCGTCTAGTTTTTCTTCAAAATTAGGAAGAATTTGGGGTATCCATGAAATATTGCCGTTCCAGGTAGAATGAAAATAAAATTTCTCGTATTTAAAGCTCCGTGTCGATAATAAATTCCTCTGAATCATTAGGTTGTACTTATGTCCGACCAATATCAAACGCATTTGGTACTTGCTTTTTAAGTGGACAAAGCAAACAATCGTAGCTCTTTCTTTCACCAGACCTGGTTTACCCGAAGGAATTGCATGTTCTTAATCCGAATCTGGATTCAGAATCGCTTCATCACCCAACGTTTCCGAAATACCCCAACCCAAATGTGCGAAAAGCACTGTTTTTTGCTATTTTCGAGCCTTGCTCACATTTAGAATCTTTAATCAGAAAGCTAAAATTTTCTACTTTAAAAACACTCCTCGTTTTTCTGAAATGGATTTCAACAAGACAAAATATCGTTCTTTTAAATTTACGAAAATTCAAGTTTCAGATGATATTGAAATACATAAGAAAAAGTATCTGCCAGGTTCATAAATAAACTCTTACTTTATTTTTAACGTGGGAAGTGTATTTTGTCATGTAATACGTCCAGGTGACACTTTACACGTGTTTATTATTATTATTCCATTAGGCCAAATCCCTTTCGGGGTAAGTGTAACTCGTCTGGTTCCAGCCTCGTTGTGCTACTGGAAAATAGAGAATTGATTAGGAAAGATTTGAAAGTGGAATTAAAATGGAAAATTTTGAGCAAGGGATGTGTATGAAAAGGAGGCAGAGATAGGTATTAGATCAGCCATAGAATTCATTGCCTGTTTTTTGTGAACAAAAAAAAACTGATTTCATTTTCAATCTTAATTTTTGAATCCAAAAGCTACGCTTGGAACGCGGAATTTTTAGTAAACAGACACTTCAATTGAATTGTTAAGCAGAATGACTATACGCGAGGCTACTTCGGCAACACGAAAGGTTAGACCTGGTTGAAGCAATACGCAGCAAAAGTAAGTGCAGCCTGTTTCTGCTTTCAAACCACACACTTGTCCTGCGCAACATCGCTCCGACACGGGTCGCTTTTTGATCTCTCTAGTAAACACCCCGTACAAAGAGTTTCGCGAAGCCATTAAAATAATCCACTAAGCGATATCCTTACACGGGCCTATTAGTATCCAAAATCATTCATTTCAGGCTTCAAACTTTTTCTTATTTTCAATTGCTCTCCAAACATCCCTATCCTGGCATACATCTCTTGCTTCCTTCACATCCATGCATTTTTCCATACAAGCTCTTGTGTTTCTACTGCTCTTTATATTCCTCCTCTTGGAGGTCTCATTCACACATTCTATCCATTCCTCCTTTGGTCTGCTTCTGGGTACGCTACCATTCGCCCTACCTAGATACACTTGCTTTGTTAGTCGTTCTTCATCCATTCTCTCAACGTGACCGAACCATTTCAGCAAATTTCTTTCACTCTTGTCCAACAGCGTTTCTTCTTCGCCACATTCTTTGAGAACCAACTCATTACTCACTTTACCCATTAGCGTTCTGCCGCACATATTACGCAGAAATTGCATGCCGATCGCATTGCGTTTACTCTTCTCCTTTTCTTGATACGCCCAGTTCTCGCTGCCGTACAGCACAGTTGGTGCTAGCACAGAATTATATATCGCGATTTTAGATTTATTTGTTACATTTTTACTTTGAGTACTACCCCGCACACTGCCGATAATCTTTCTACCCTCATTTATACGCATGGAAATCTCTGCATCTATCTTCCCATCAGCAGCGAATAAACTTACAAGATACACGAAATTATTAACTTGTTTTATCTTTCCTCCACTAAGGACAATATTGCATTTCGTTTTCGTATCCTTACTTCCAAACAAAGTAATTTTTGTTTTATTCATCTTTTGAGTCCCTTATATTTTATGGCACCCAACTCATTTCTAGGGACGAAATTAGTCCCTCGTGGTCCTCCTTATTTCGGGAACCATATCCTCTCCTAGGTTCCTTCCTGCCTAACAATCGGACCCTACTTATCTTACAGGACCCCTTATCCCTCGGGAAAAACGGACAAACCAACAAAATATGTACCCATCGCGATCTTACCTATCCCGTGGGAATGGAACCTACGATTTGTCGACTCTACCAACATAACACAATAACAAGTTATTGCTTCATGATAAAACAAAATTGTTTACACTCTAAATCCATTTACCCTTGCTTCGATGACTTTCAAAATAATTTTTTCATGAATTTCACTCACAGAAATACGACGAAGTTTGAAATGACACGCACTTGTCACGCGCTCACTCGGTAAATTCACGTGATGCATCATTTCACATCGTAGGGAAGTAAATAAAGTTCCTCCATTTAAGAGCGATAAATGATGCTTCACGTAACCATTTATTTGATCAATTCTATCACATCACCTCAAAGTAGTCCAACATCATTGGTAATTATGGGATTATGGATTGTATATATACATGTGAATAATATTCGACACCTCATCAGTTACACGTCAACAAATTATTCTCGAATCAGTTTCGTGTCTCTACCAAAATGGCGATTTTATTTTTTTCTCTGCTCTTGACTTCCATGATGTATCTCAATACTGTTCGTACGTAGAGTATAATGTTTAAAAACAAATCAATCATATTCAAATGTCTTCGATCCAGGTATATACTTTATTCAAAAATCAAACCTTCGTAAAGCATATCCTCAATGGAAATTCGTACTTCACTGTAGAACAGTTGAAGCATATGTCATCACAATTGAAGGTATTCTATATCATTATGTAATCTTGAGTATTAACAAGAAGAAATATTAAATATCTTCTATCAAAAGCTTCAGTTTTATTATGTTATCAAACTAAATGAGGCCAAGTTTATAGATACAAAGATGGAGACCAACAGATTAAAAGTGACTCATTTGGGAATTATGTCAGCCTCATTTTATATCATATAATATTTGTAAAATGCTTTCAATAATGCAAATCGCTTGTTGCTTTTATGATTAATAGAGAAGTATTTTAAAAGAAACTGAATCTGTTGACTCGTGGCGTATCTTCAAAGCAGCCCAAGCCCTGCGAGTACTAGGACAAACTCATCATAAAATTTTATGAAACTTCATTGTAGATCAAAATTTCTGTATTTTATTGGAAAAATTTGTCACTGGAGATGTAGTGCATTTCTTCTTTTATAGAATCGTTGGATGAACCGCCACATCACATCAATGTACCGCTGCCCCTTAAGCGAGTGCCACGTAATCAGCCAATCATAAAATATGTTGAAGATCATGATAGGAATGGCGGAACATGGTACCTCAATGGAGACCGTTACGGAATGGATTATAGTGGAATGATCAGTCAATTCATAATAGGTACTGATTTTTGAAAATATCAAGAAAACATGAATTGCGCACAATTACATCAATCTTTCGGGAAGTTTGTTGATAATTCGCGTCCGTGGCAGCACATCCAAATGGTTTTCCATTTGTTCACGAGCTTTTTCTCGTATCACGTTATTATGCTCAGTTTCTTATTCTGTGCCGAAAACAGAAACCTTTAGCCCGCTTTACGTGCTCACAGGCAAAGTATATGATTCAAGTATCATCTCTAATCCCTTGGGAATATGTATGATGCCTGGCCATTTTAGGGAAAGTATGTGATGAAATACTCATTTTATACTATAACCATCTATTATTTGGATTTTTATGTATTCTTATCCTGATGACCAATTTCCCCAGTCTCTCTTCAAGAAAATACGTGCTAATGATTAAAACTTATTTTCCTGAAGGGGGACTGGGAAACTCTCCTGGAACACTCTTCTTGGACCATTTACTAAAATCTTGTGAAGAAAGTTAATGCCAAAAATTTTTTTTGAGGTTTATGTATTTCACTCAGCCTGATGACTTCTTTTCGAAGTTTCTCTTTAGAAAAATTCGTTTTAATAACTGAAAAAGAGGATATTATATACTATACCTGGCCTCTGTTGGGGTTTATATATAATCCTTGGGGAATACATATTATAATGCCGGGTTATACACTTTGCCCGTAACATGTACATTATGACGTACAACATATACATCCTATAGGACTGAACAAATGAATGAATGAATGATTAAAATAATTAATGAACAAAAAAATTAACAAATAAATAATAAAAAAAAATAAATCACCATTCTATTCATATTTTGAGGTTAATATTGAACTAGATATAGCTATTTCTGGGAACAAAACTTTTCGTCTTACTATAGAGGAAAAAACAACCCTCTTCCCAGAAGTTTTCATTTCCGTAGGAAGAAAATCTATAATGTTTCCTCCTGAGAATCCAAATAAAACACGTGCCACCGATCACTTCACAATCCTAATGAATAAACTCTAGGTTACACGCATGCACTCTGCGTACTCACTGCGTGCATAGAACTTCTTCCTCCTTGGATAGGATACCAAAAATGCGTGAAAATCTGAATTGAAAAACATTAATTTTTAAACAAATACTAGCATTTCTTAACTATGGAAGATGAAATTTCCACCGAAATAGATGCATTTGCATTTAAAAATACATTTTATCCAAAATATGGAATATTCAAGCTAGAAAGTAGAATTTTTCAAAAAATAGTTGTATTTTCGTCCCAAAAATATGAATGCTCAACCTAGATAATTAATTTTTTTCGACAAAAATATGCATTTTTAACAAAAAAATAAAATTTGAACTGAAATGGATATTTCATCAACCAAGAATAAATTATTCAGATTTTCAGTAGAAAACATTGATTCGTACAGAAAGTTGATTTTCATGAAAAAAGGAATTTTCTTAAAAAATACTTACATTTTCAACAACCAGTGGAATAGTTAGATATGTTTGAATAATGAATAAAAGGAAATTCATTTTTTTAAACCAAAGAAGATTTTTGCTCCAAATGAAAAATAATAATTCTATTCCAAAAAGATGAAATTTCTCTATTTGCATTTCACAAAGTTGAACTATGATTATTCATATACCTGCATTAAATTTCACTGATGATGATAAAAATTTTAAAATTTTGAAAATTAGGTTATTGAATGAGTGATAGTGTGAAATAAGTGAATTGATGAATTTTGAATCAGGTTAAATTAAAGTCCCAAAAAAATTTTTTAAATGCAAAGAGCGATTGAAGCTTCAAGATTTCGATGCAAGAAAAATGATCTGAACACAATGTTGACAGTAGTTATTATACTACGCGAAAGATGGAGAACTTAATACAAAGCATATCAATCATATCGGACAATCTGATTCATGACAGTGTTGCCCATTGTGGGTACCAGAAAATAATGCCGAATTTTCTTGAGGCGTATTTCGCAGTTGAAAACTGAAGTCTAGAGTTCTCGCACCCTTCACAGCAAGTGTAAAGACACCGTACCGTAAACCTTTCATGAACAAGAGATGTACGCGGAATGCTTCCTCAATCACTGCAAGGACAAGTCGCAGACGAAAATCAGGAAGTGACATTGAGACCAACTGCTGAAACAAGGCTTTCCTTGAGAAACGATGGCGATTTTAGGACACGGAGAAACATCAAAATTCAGGTTCCTCCCAAGCCCCATGATCTGACTGAAATGGATGCTACCCTTCGAGAGGATCTCTCAGAGGATTCTGACTTCTGGAGAAGAATGAAATATAAATATTTATTTAGGATAAAAATTTAGATGGCGCGACCCCCAAATATTGATCGATTCAAGTTTTTCTTATTGATATGTTTCTGATCAAAGAAGGAACAAGTTTTCCTTTAACGCTCTCTTTCATAAACAACTAGGTGGTAAATTCTGAAATTTCCACAAAACCTCTGTATCAGGCCCTCTTTAATTTCTATCAAATTGAAATATAATCATCACAAGAGTTTTACTACTAAAAAAAACTGTTTGGCCTTATCAACACCTTATGAAAAAGAGTTTACGGTCACAAGGTGCTGATTCCAGTCTGAATTATCTAAAAGATGGGAGAGCCAACTTCTTTCTAATTTCACAGACCATTTGACAGCTGATTTAATGATAATCCCTCAATTTGGTAGAAGAGGTAGTATTGCATTCTTTCTTCAAATATAAAAGTCATTAAATTCTGGGAGCCTCCGTATCAAAGGTATCATCTCATCAAAAACACAGAATAGATATTTTTTATTATTGTTTACAAGAAAGCAAAAGTCTTTTAACTGCGATTGATTGTTTTTTTTCTCTGTACGAAATCACATTTATTTTTCTTACAGATCTTCGTGGAAATAGACCTTATTCCCGAAATCGAAGACGACAGCTGAAGCTTAATCTACCACCCTCAAAGTTCCCCATGCCAGCTGTTCAGGAAGGTGATATAATGTACCGCCATGGAATTCCTGTTGCAAGAATTGGAGAAGACCTGACACCTTATGCAATTCATGAATCTGGCGAACCAATTTACTATTCAGGTAATTTAAAAACTGAAAACTAATGTGAAACAAATATTATAGGATTTTTTAGAGCGTCTAGAATTGGAAAAAATAATGATACCAGGTTGAATATTGGAATTCAGTAGTTTCAAGTGAATGAATATTTTTAATCTTCAAATTAAATTATCAACAAACTTTTCTTACTGCAGGAGAATCAAGACAAGCGTATGTGTTTCCCATGGATGGTGATGTAGTCGTACTTAGTGGAGGTCACAATGCCAGAACATCAGAATAACAGGTTTCACGTGTATCGTCAGTGAGCAGGAATGTACTTCCTTATCTAGCGAGGGATTGGGGAACTAAAATACAATGTGAAACAAATATATTATTTAATTGTGCCTAAAGCGTCTAGTTTCATTCAAAATTAGAGGAATTTGGGGTATCCATGAAATATTGCCATTCCAGGTAGATTAAACATAAAATTCCTCGTATCTGAAGTTCCGTGTCAACATTATTGTTGAAGAAATAAGGCACTGGCGTGGGGCAGCGAGGGAGGGGCGCTACTTAAACTTACTACTAGAAAAGAGAGTAAATGGTTTGGTAGCCATTTCGACTACCGGCGTTCCGTCCTGGATTCGCCTGTGAGGAACTCGATGGTATGGCTGACCACACGCGAATCCTGCCACAGACCCCTTGGGTGAACCCGATTTGTGGTCACCCATCCACTTACTAGCCGAATCAACCGCTGCTCGACTCGGGAGATCGGAGCACGTGGTGCTCGAATGGACCCGATCTGGAGGGTCGACCAAGAATAGCCAAATAATGCTTTTCAATTATTAAAACAGAAGCGTACAACCTTTTCAATGTTGACTCATCAGTCGATGATCCGTCTGCCTGCAGGGGCAGTCCGATAACAGCTACTGTCTACTCGCAGGGCGGCGAGGAGGAATCACGGGTCATGGCAACAGCCGAGAAGGAACTAATCGCAGGTCGCAGGAGAGAAACGAGCATCAGCCCTGAGTGGGAGAACCCACGAACACCGGCCTCCCCACTGCTACCGGCTGATACAGGAAGAACTCAAAATTAGAGGGAACCTGTGAAGGACACAAAACACCGCGAAACCACAGCTGCAAATCGAATCCGAATCCGACTCCGATTGAAGCCAGTAGCAGCAGATAAATTATAATCAATTTTATTTCTTTGAATTATTACGTGATACTTATGTCAGACCAATATGAAACGTATTTGGTAATTGTTTCTGAACTGAATCCAGTAAATTATCGTAGCTCATTCTTCGAACCTTTGAACGTAAATATGATATAATATAATAAATAAAATAAATATAATATAAATATGAATATAGTATTACAATATACCATATGAACTTTATGGAAGCAAAATATTTTATTGGTCTTGCAAATACAAGTTTTGAATTATATACTTTAGTTACAGAATATAACCTTATTCTAGCGAATAAAAATTTGATTTATCGCTGTTCATCTTTCTGGTACCAAGTGTTTTATTCCTTTAAAGGATTCCAAGGGATTCGAAGGAATGTTATACCAATTTGAGATGTCATATATAAGCTCATAGGACTTTGAAAGATTCATGAAAATTTCAAGTGGTTTTAGATAATATCTTGATGCTGTAATTAATTGTAAAAGATTTCGAGAATTTCATGTTATTCAAGAATATTTCTAGAGATTTCAAGGGATCATTCGAGATTTTCTGTTGTTCTCAATTAATTTTGAAAGACTTAAGAGGCTCAAAAAAGATTGAAACTAATCTAGTAAAGTTTTCAATTCAAAGATATTTTGCAGGGTATTATAACACTTCTAACGGTTTCGATTAGTTTCAGAAGACTCGGCGCCGCGCCCGCACCGGTGTCAGCACGTCCACATTGTCTTCCCCTTGTTCATGATCTTTCTCTCGTGTCATGTATCGATTCCAAATTTTCGGCCTGGACAATAAAGAGCAACGTTTAGCCCACTTAACTTGCTCGAAAATCCGCGGTTGTCACGCATGTCTTGAAGGGGAGATTTCAAGGATTTTCAACGTATTTTTTAGGAATTCAAAGAAAAGGATTTTTCATCATACCTCAATTGAAAAGTTGCCTTCCGACCCGCTGTAGCGGGTGAAAAATCGAATTCTCGATTATCGTTATAATGAAAAATCGTATGCGCAACTCGGGGCGAAAGGCAACGATTTCACTCGTGTGTATCTATCTGCCCTGGCTTCGCTCGGGCAGCTAACTAACACTCGTGAAATCGTTGCCTTTCGCCCCTTGTTACGCAATATACTTTTACGGTCATTTGAGAAGATTTCAAGCATGTAAGGAAATTTTACATATGGATAAATTAATTGAAGGGCAATACATGGTCAAACGTGGCAACAGACGGTACTTGTATGCTTCATTTTCATTACGAAATGGGTAAAAAAAAGAAGAACGACAATAATCTCGTACGCAGATCACCTTCGGATTGATATTTTGAGGTTTGATATTGAAATATGTATACATTTTTTTAGACACAAAAATATTTTTCTTTGCAATGTTTAAAGATCTAAAGGAAAGTCCCCCCCCCCCCCACACTTTCCAAAAGTTATCGTTTCAAGAGAAAGGAAACCCATCATTTTTTTTTTTGAAATTTGAATATAAACACGTGCCACGCGATACTTTACAATCCCAATCAATAAACATGAGGAATTTTTGGATTTTCAAAGAATTGAACCCATACTTCAGGGTTTCATTCAAATGTGGCAAGTTTTTCAGAGATCGAAGAGGCATGTCTACGAAATAGAACCATACTCATAACTCTTATTTCCAAAAAACCTTCATCCTTTCCCCCGCAGCGCCCCAAATATGACCCGAAAATAAAAAAACTACATTTTCACGTATTATTGTTCCTTAACTAAATAGTTTAATTTTCTGCCAAAAAAAAGAACATTCAACCAATTTATATGAATTTATATTGAAAAAGACTATTTACCATGAAAAATGTCATCTTTGATAATTTATTTACCAGGAAAAGATATTTATTTGAAATAAAAAATAGTTGAACTGAACCAAAAAGACAGAATTGTGAACAGAACAGTTAAAGCCTCTTCCCAAACAGAATAATTATTAACCGAACAGTTAAATTTCAAGACCAAAATGACAAATTCTCTACGGTATGTTAAATTTCCATCCAAAGTGTTAAGTTTTGAACCAAAAAAAAAAAAGGATTCTTGTCCAAGAAGTTGCATTATTGACGAATAAAGATGAATTTTCGAACAAAAAAGTCTAATTCTCAACGAAGTAATAGAATTTTTTACTCAAATAGTAAAATTTCGAATACAAAAGGATAAATTTATAACAAAACGGTTTAATTGTGAACCAAAAAGGATGAATTTTTACCAAAACTGCAGAATTTTCAATGAAATAGGATAATTTTTGACCAAGGAGAGAAATTTAAAGTTTCTTTGTTGACGTTGTAGACGAAAGAAGATTTCTCTGTCAAAAGAGGACAAAAATTTCGATCAACTTGTATAACTTTTATGCCAAGAGGACAAATTTCATTCATAAAGTAGGTCAGACAGATACCATCCCCATTTCCAAGTCCCATAGGGAGTCCCCTTTTCCTAAATAATGTAGGTCACATACCTCCCACTTTTCCCAAGTCTCGTGGGGGGGGGGGGGGAAAGTCATCACTTTGCCTAGTCGTTAAATATAATGTAGGTCATACGCGTTCCCCTGTTCCCAAGTCTCGTGGGGGCAAGATTTTGATTTCATAAACCATAATTGCATTTCAGAATTTTTTCCGGATGACTAGCTTACTTGTGAAAATCGACTAGCTATTTAATTTTTGTGCACTGAAAAGGATTAAAATTTATAATAATTATATTATTTTCGGGATGACCAGCCGAATGATGATACTAGGCTAGTCGTCCCGGAATTCGGGCCGAGTAGCGAAAAGTGAAAATATGGCTAGTCGTCCCAAAATTCGGGATGCGTAGAAGCAGCCATTAAAATAATCAATTTTCAGCAGATAAAATACTATCCCATCAATTAAACAAGAATAGAATATAACATCTATTTAGAATAAGAATTAGGCTTGTGCGCCCTCAAATATTGATCGATTCAATTTTTTCTTATTGACATGTTTCTGATCGAGGAAGGAATAAGTTATGTCATTTTGCGCGTTGAAATTCAAGAACAGTTTTTTTTGGACCATCTTACTGGGTATACACTATAGATGACCAACTTTTCCAAAAAGGATAGAAAGTAGAGTTTAGCTACTGAAATAAACTGTGTGGCATTATCAACATCTTATGAACAAGGGCTTACGGCCATAAGGTGCTGATTCCACTCTGAATTATCTTGACTTTGTGATAGTCGGAATTTTGTGTATACTCTCTCCCCGTTACGGGTTTAAGAGTCTCGGCATAACCTTCTCTCTATTCCGAAAGTGTCCAACGCGTGAACAACGTTGCAAATAACTATCACTTGTCATTTCCTTCTCTTATCACCTTGAATGCGTTCATGTGGTGAGCGCTATGTGGAAAGGGTAAACGAGAAGAGAATTTTCGAAGGAGCGCTCAGAGAAGGGGAAGGAAGGAAAAGCACGCCAGCCTTGCGTTGGACACCCCTGCTCTATTCCCTTGCACGCCTCACCACTAACTCTGGGGTGAGGGGGACCCACAGTTTAAGTGGGCTCCGAACCACCAAGAGCAACAGCTACTTAATACTTAGAGAACTCAGAGAACTCTAGAGGTACCGGGCTCACGACTCTCCGTGGCCCGCTGAAGCTCTTCCAGAGTGCGAGGCGGGAACCGAACCCACAACCAGACAGCATGGGTCTAAAGCTCATGCTTTAGCTCCCACGACCAACTGACCACTCAACTTAGTGATAGTCAACTTTTTTTAGTTACACATACCATTTGTCAGCTGATTTGACGATAATACCCTAATTGGGCATATGTCAGAACAGGTAGAATTACATTCTTTCTTCAAATATAAAACTCATTAACTCCTGGCGGAGAATCACACAGAATCGATATTTTTTATCATTGTTCACAAGAGAGAAGAAATCTTCATGTTCAGGAAGATCATCTAATGTACGGCGGTGGAATTCCTGTTGGAAGAATTGGAGAAGACCTGACACCTTATGCGATTTGTGAATCTGGTCAACCAATTTACTATCCAGGTAATTTCAAAACTAAAAACCAATGTGGAATAAATATAAGAGGATTTCGCTCGAAACGTCTAGGTTTAAGAAGAAATATGATAACAGATTCGAGTGATGAATCTCAGCTCGAGTAGTTCGAAAAGTAGAGGTCAAAGTGTTACTTAGTTCCAGGTTCTTGGAGGTTTCGTTTTGAGGTTTTCAGAGATTGATTCTTCGGCATTTGTCTCAAAAAGTTTTGGAGCGAGGAGTATCAATCATAATATTAGAATGACGAACTTCATACTACAAGAATTCATTCACGAACAATGGAAATTTTTATCATGTATCAAGATTTTTGAAAACCCAAACTTTTCCGTTAAATCAAACTTCTTTGAGAACTCAATGTTTCCGGGTGCTCAAACCTTTAAAGGATACGGACTTTTGGAGATTTCGACGTTTTTTGAAAGACTCAAAAGGTTGAGAACTCAACTCGGCCCGGTTGAACGTTGAACTTCGACCTTTTGTCAAACCTCTATCTGCAACGCTCCTGGCACTTCATTCCTTATGAGGAGTTTTATACAATAGTTTATACTTGGAACTACGTACATATGCACTTCTATCAACGGTCCATCCTCAAAAATTTTAGAAGATATGATTTTTGGTAAAGATTGTTCGAATTCTTATAAAATTGTCGGGGATCAGAAAAAATGTCAAATTTTAATTCCTTAGACAATTATTGATAGACTCATAATTTATTACAATTTAGTAATTATTAGTGAATAATTATTTTCATTCTTCAAATTGAACAATGAACACACTTTCCTTACTGCAGTAGGATTATATCTAGAGGACGTCTAACCTCGATGCACCCAGATGCTATTTGAGAAACCAAAATACAATGTAGAAGGTAAATTGAACATGAAACTTCTCGTATGATAAGTCACGAGCTGATATTATTTTCTTTGAACTATAAAGTTATAATTGAGTCCAGTCAATGTTAAACCTATATTTCTTCATTTCATAATTCTGCTTACAAATAACCATCGCAATTATCTTCAGCCATTCCTGAAGTAATTCGAATAAAAAGCCAAGCTTCTAGCATACTTGTCTTCCCTACCCTCTATTTCTTTAGAATCCCTTATATTTTTTGGCACCCAACTCATCTTTAGGGACGAAATTCGTCCCCCGTGACCCTCCATATTTCAAGGATCTCGTCCTTTCCTTAGTTTCCTCCCGCCTAACAATCGGGCAAGGTGGCCGCACGCCGAGGGCCCAACAATAATCAAGGTAAAGTATGTTTGAAAAAACAGTTGAATTTCCAACAAGAGTTTTTTGGGACATTTTTGACCGGAAAGAGTCGAGATTCCCATCCAACTGTTGAATTTTCAAATCATAAAGGGAAACTTCCAAGGAAGACCCAAGTTTTGACATGAAAAATATGGATGTGATCTAAGAGTTGACCTTCTTTCGAATAGTTGAATTTATCAAATCCATAATTTATTAAGTTGAATTTCACCATTTTTATCCATTTATTACGGAAAAATAAAGAACTGAAAACCTCGTAATTTGACATTTTTAAGATTTATTTAGTAAATACTTCTATTACTAGAACTGTTATTCAAAGAAGAAAAGATAGTTACTCTTGTAACTCTATTTCCTAAGCAATAATAAAATTCCAGTGTGATTGTATTTGCTATATGCTTCCATCCAAAATGACAAACGTTTCTGACGCAGCGCACGTGACATTTTCCAAGAGCAATTCTTTATTCAAAAATCTTTTTTACGAAGTAATCACTTTGTGGAATTCGACTCAGAGAAAATCCAACAATATCATACCTCAATATTAAAATTCTTTTAAATCGCTTACTGTGGAATGACCCACGGTCGTGAATAGGAAATTTCAAGAATAAAAAACACGAAAACGAGAAAAAAATACCGAATTAAATCATTTTCGATAAGCGCGTGCTTTCGAAAATATGCGCAGTAAAAAGAAGAATTGCGGCGACGAAAATACCGTTCATGCTTGCCAGCAGCAGCTGCGCGGGAGGTGGATTCGCCGCCAAAGAGTGCCAGAGTAGGAGAAGGTGTCAGAGGTAGCTGTTGTCGAAAAGACGACTGCCCTAATAATCGGAACCTACTTATCTTAGACGTCCCCTTATCCTCCGGGAAAAACGGACAAACCAAAAAAACATGTACCCCTCGCGATCTAACCTATCCCTTGGGAATGGAACGTACGATTTATCACCTCTAACAACATAACACATTTACAAGTTATTGCTCCATGATGACACAATAGTATATTATTACGCGATCGACTACGACTTGTAGTAAAAACGTACACAAGTCGAAAAAGTCCCTCTCCCTCTTGGCGCATACGATATTTTTTATGACAAATGGATGATTTCAGACATTTCTCGAGATACAGTAATGATTCCAGCCAATTTGGTGTTTGAAAAAAAGTAGCATGATCGCAAATAAGTTCAAAATTCGATAAAAAATTTTCTATAAATTACCAAAGATTTTTAGTCATTTATGGTAATTTAACGGGAATATATGGTGACTTATCGTAAATCTCCCAAAATTCAATTAAAAATGTCTTCAAATTTCCGGGAATCGGGGTCATTTATGGTGATTTTACACAAAAATATGATGACCTACCATAAATCACCCAGAATTCAATTTGGAACATTTCTATAAATTTCCAGAGATTTATGAAAATTTTCGCTCATTTATAGTAATTAATGGTGACACACGATAAGTAACCCAAAATTGAATAAAAAAATTTCCAGAAATTTCCGGAAATTTTCGGTTATTCTCCAAGTTATGTATGATAACTTTCCATGAATTACCGTAAAATTCTATTATTTGCAACCATAATGTCCTTAAAGTTTTTTCGGTGGATGGGATTATTATCGTAAAATGAAAGCTTATAGATGTATAATTTCCATTATTAATCTCTGACGTCACTTCTCACTTCCTAGGGAGTAAATAGTATATGACATGGCGAGTGTCGAATGGCTGAGATTACTGACGAGTGTGGAGTTGCTGGCCTCAGCGAAGCGAGGGCAGTACCACACGAGTCAGTGATCTCCGCCATTCGCCACTCGCCATGTACGATATTTTTCATAAAGAGTGCATCGGAAACTCGGCTTTCGACGACTCTTGAGTGATAGCGAAATAAGAAAAATTAGAGTTTTAAGGTTATGGTTGACAACATGTGACAATCACATATATGTGACGTGCACCGAAGAGAGGGGGCTTACTCTAGAAAAATTGAAATTGCAGTTTTTACACCTTCCGATACATTTTGTGTTGCTCTTTTTATTGAAATAATCGAAAATAAATTTTGAGCGTTATTTTTGCTGATAATTCAGTTTTTTATTTCCCTCTTTCACACAAGTCGCGTGTATCGGGTAGACTTTGACCGCTCGCCCTGAAAAATTTCACTTTTCAGAGTAACCCTTTCTCCGGCGCACGTCACACAACATGATATAATTAAGTTAATAGGTTGGCATTATTGACGCCTATTACGCGCGCGACTCAGTGATGCCAATAAAAAAACATTCCCAAATTTTTTCTACTTGCACAGCTGATTTCTATTCGCTACTAGTGGCGACTAGAAATCTCGGCAGTAATCCGCCATATTCGCATCGCTCAGGAGGCGGCGAAGGTCGCATTTTCGTTGCACGTATTATGAAAAAGTATACTTTTTACTCCCTAGAGAGTGAAGCAGAGCATTCGCCCCGCTTCATGGGCATCGAAAAGGCCTGGAATCATGCATGTGTTTTACAAAATTAATTACACCCGAAATCCATTCAACCTTGCTCCGATGGCATCAAAATAATTTTTCAATAATTTTACTCACAGAAAAACGACAAAATTCGGAATGACATGCACTAGTCACGTGCTCATTCGTTCAATTCACGCGCATCATTTCACATCGTAAGAAAGTAAATAAAGGTTCTTCATTTCAGAGCGATAAAGGATGCTTTACACAACTTTTTATTTGATCAATTTCAGCCAACCATCTAAGAAGAGTTCAAGATCATTGTTAATCATGAGGTAATGGATTGTATATATGCATGTGAATAATATTCGACACCTCATCAGTTATACGTCAACAAATTATTGTCAGATCAGTTCCGTGTTTCTACGAAAATGAAGACTTTATTTTTTCCTCTGATCTTCACTACCATGGTATACCTCACTACTGTTCGTAAGTAGAGTATGATATTCACTAATAAATCATTCATATTTTAATATCTTGAATCCAGGTATACAAAATATATTAAAAAAATAAATATTCGTGTTTCATTTCGGAACAGTTGAAACATATGTCATCATAATTGTAGATATCTATGTAACTATTTAATATTAAATATTAGCATGAATAAATATGAAATGTGTTGTGTCAAAAAGCTCGAAATCCACATGAAAAGATCCTACTGATGATGCTTGCACAAAGTTTCGAAATTAAATGATGAGAAGTAACATTTTTAGTTATATAATATACATATTCATTCATTTAATACCGAGAACTGAATTGTATTAATTTTTCGGGAAATTTGTTCAATAATTCGGAGCCGTGACAGCACGTTCGAATATTTTTCCACTTGTAAACGAGATTTTCCTCGTATCACGTTTTTATTCTCAGTTTCTTCCCCTGGGCCAAAAACAGCAACGACCAGCCCGCTTCAAAGGCTCAAAAATATGGGTTTTTCACGCAAGTGTTGAACGAGAGTTTAAAAGGGGTTTATAAATATTTCCGAATATTTCGAAGAATATCACAAGATTTCTTGCCATCCATGTAGGTTCCAAGGATTTTCGCAGGATTTTAAGTCATTTATATATGTTAGAGGTATGTAAAGAATAACTTAATTCATACGTCGGCCAATTATTAGATGGATTTTTATGTATTTCACTCTTCCTGGTAACCTCTGTTCTAAGTTTCTCTTGAAAAAATACGTTTTAATGACTAAAAAAGAGAGTAATATGTACTTTACCTGTAACATACATCATAACATATATCATATACATCCTATGGAACGAAAGATACTTCCACGCTACATTTTTTTTCGAAATGCGTAAAAAAAACAAGAAGGATAATAATCTTGTGCACGGATCACCATTCGATTATTATTTTGAGATTTTATATTGAACTAGGTATAGATATTTTTGGTGACAAAACTTTATACCCTAGAAACTCAATACTCTATTGAAAAAAACACTCCCCCCAACGCCTTCCCAAAAGTTTTCATTCCTGTAGATAGAAAATCTATAAATTTTTTCTTCTCAAAATCCAAATAAAAACACGTACCACCGGTCACTTCGCAATGTACTCAAATGTATATTTTTCCACGAAGAATAAATTGTTTATCCAGTTGAAATCATTGATTCGTACAGAAAGTTGATTTCCATCGAAAAACAAAGTTTCTTAAAAAATTCTTACATTTTCAACAACGGGTGGAGTAGCTAAATATCAATTCGAATAATGAATCTCGAAAAAATTCATTTTTTTAACAAAGAAAATTTTTATTTCAAATGAGAAATAATTAATCTATTCCAAAAAGAAGAATTTCCAAAAAAGGAGTTTAATGATCAACTACAAAAGACTATTTTTCAATAAAAAAGGATGACTCTTGAACAGAATGGTTTGATTTTGAACCAATGAATTCAATTTTCAACGGCCGAAGCTGAACTTTTTATCCAGAGGATTGATTTCTACCAGGAAAGACGACTTTCCACAAAATAGTTAAACTTGAAACCTTAAAAAACGGTGTTCTCATAAAAGAGATGAATTCTGAGAAAAAGATGACCTTTTATTTAAAATATGAAATTTTTAGAAGACAAATTTTTTATGAAAAGATGCATTTGCAGATGATCTGAATTTTAAGTTGAAACAATTAATTTTCAACTGGAAACAACGAATTTTTTTCAAAATAGTTATATTTTTTCAACTGAAATCGAATTATTAAATATCAACTTGAATGATAAATCTTTAACCGGACAAAATGATTTTGACATACACGAAAATTGTCATTTTGAATCTGAAGTAATTGGATATAAACCAAATAGACAAATTTTGAATGAGGTAGTCCAATTATAAACTACACCACATTATTTTTCCATAAAAAGGATGACTTTTTGATTAAATTATGGGATTTTAAACCGGAGTACTTAATTTCCAGCTGCCAAACTTGAACTGTTAAACGAGATTATTAAACTGCATTCTACAGTAAAGATTAAATCTGAAAAAAAGTTGCATTTCCAACCGGAAAAGTTATATTTTATCCAAAGTATGACTTTCTGAAGCCACTTTGATGAACTTGTTGAAGAAAGTTGCATTCTCAACCCGAAAGTATGAATGTTAAACCAAGATAATTAATCTTCACGCAAAAAGAGAATTATGAAACAAAGACTTAAATTTTAACTGAAAGAAAACACTTTTAAGTATTTTCATGATTCTTGACCATTGCCACGAGAGGATCTCTTTCTCTCTCTACAGAGGTATTGAAGATTGGGGAGTCCGCGTCCGCCTTTGCGGCGTGCGATGTATAAGCGCGGAACGGAAGAGTTGAGCAAGCTTTTCTTCATAATTGCATTATCTTGCGCGTAGTGAAATCAAGAGCCTTCAAGCACGATTGTTCATGCCTTAGATTGTGGTTTTCTACTTCGGGACCATCCCTGGACAATTGCCCGCCACTGTTTATTAGTTTTCCTGTGGAATCATCAACACATCATTAGAAAGGGCTTACGGCCATAAGGTGCTAATCCTACACTGAATTATCTTAACTTTAGGATAGTGAACTTCTTTCTATTAACGTTCTAATCGCATTTGACAACTGATTTGACGGGCATGTGCCAGAAGAGGTTGTAATAAATTTCTTTTTCAAATACAAAACTCATTAACTTATGGAGGCCTCCGGAACATAGGTATAATTTCATAAGATAGAGCACATATTAAAGTATAGTCTCAAATTAAAAATACAGAATCGATATTTTTTATCATTATTTGAGGAATACGTAATCTTCCATTGCGATTGATTGTTTTTTTTTCTCTGTGAAGAGTCACATTTATTTTTATTACAGATCTTTGTGACAAGAGACCGTATTGTCGAAATCGAAGACGACAGCTGAAGCTTAATCTCCCCCCGCGAACTTTCCCAATGCCAACTGTTCAGGAAGGTGATATAATGTACCGCGGTGGAGTTCCTGTTGGAAGAATTGGAAAAGACTTGGTACCTTATGCAATTAATGAATCTGGTCAACCAATTTACTTCCCAGGTAATTTCAAAACTAAAAACCAATGCAAAACAAATATTATAGGATTTTTCTTGGAACGTATAGAATTACAAAAAAAAATCCTACCAGATTGTAATGATGATTCTTAGCTCGACAAGTACAAGTGAAAATGTAACTGTCATTTTCAGGTTCTCAAAAGCTTCGAGTACTCGAATAATTTCGGGCTTCCGGAACTTTAGAAAATTGAACACCAATTAGAAGTTTGAATATTCTTATAGTTGACAGTTATTTTGATAATTAAAGTGTATAAGTAAAACAAAGTTATTAAACTTTCGAAGCGGTGAAGATGAATTGAAATATTGAAAAGACTGTGTTTATGTTACCAGAATTTCTCCATGAACATTAGGATTGCTAAAATGTTTTTAGAAGAAAACCCAATTTCATTTGAGAAGTATCAAAAACTTGTTTTCAAATAATTCAGAGTTCGCAATGCATTCAAAGAATTATTCCAA
The DNA here is from genome assembly GCA_011762715.2 of Neuroterus valhalla. NCBI lineage: Eukaryota > Metazoa > Arthropoda > Insecta > Hymenoptera > Cynipidae > Neuroterus > Neuroterus valhalla. The sequence continues at coordinate 1,561 of WSXT02171321.1, read as the reverse complement.
GGAATAAGATCTGGTAGACTCTTGATTGATTAGAATCTAGAAGTTCTAAGTAAATATTTATTTCTTATCTCCAAATTGAATTGCTGATAAATTTTTCCCACTGCAGGAGGATCAAAACAAAAGTATGCCTTTCCTCAGGATGGTGATCGAGTGGTATTCAGTGGAGGTCGCAATGCCAGAAAATCAGAATAATAGGTTTCACGCATATTGCCAGTGGGCAGAAATTAGGTTCCTTATCCAGCGAGCAACTGTGGAACTAAAATACGATGTGAAACAAATATATTATTGAATTTTGCCGGAATCGTCTAGTTTTTCTCTAAAATTAGAGAGAATTTGGGGGGATCCATGAAATATCGCCATTCCTGGTAGATTGAATATGAATTTTATCGTATTTAAAGCTTCGTGTCAATATTATATTCCTTTGAATCCTGAAGTTATACTTATGTCTGACCAATATCAAAAGTATTTGTTAATTGCTTTTCAAATGAATCAAGCAGACAATCGTAGCTCTTTCTTCGAATCTTTTATTGTAAATATAGTAAAAGAAAAACTTTTTGAATATTGTAATTAACGTATTATGTGGGAAATGAGAACAGTTTTATCAGTTTATCCAATTTTTATGTAATAATAATACAGGCCGACAAAATTCGACGAAAAGCCATACCCATAGACTGGACCTGGTGTATTCAAAGGAGTTTGATGTGCTAAATCCGAATCTGGATTCAGGATCGCTCCATTACCCTACGTTTCCGAGACATCCTAGCCTAAATGTGCAAAAAACACGGTTTTTTGCTATTTTTGAGCCTTGCTCACATTGAAATTTTTTGGTCAGAAAGACAAAATTTTCCACATTAAAAAACACTCTTCGGTTTTCTGAAATGGATTTTGACAGGCCAAAAGATCGTCCTTTGAAATTTAAAAAATTTGAGTTTCAGATGAGACTGAAATACATGAGGAAAAATATCTGCGAGGTTCATCAATAAACTCTTACTTTATTTTCAACGTGGAAAGTCTATTTTGTCATGTGAAACGTCCAGATGGCATTCAACACATGTTCATTATCATTATACCATTAGGCCAAATCCCTTTCGGGGTATGCGTAACTCGTCTGGTTCCAGCCTCGTTGCACTACTGGAATATAGAGAATTGATATGGAAACGCGGCATTTTTAGTTAACAGAGACTTTAATTGAATTGTTTAGCAGAATGGCGACTTCGGCAACATGAAAGGTAAGACCTGATAAAAAACAATACATAGCAAAAGTAAGTCCACCCTGTTTCTGATTTCAAATGACACACTCGTCCTGTGCAACATCGCTCCGACACGGGTCGCTTCCTGATCTCTTTAGCAAATACCAAGTACAAAGAGTTTCAAGAAGCCATTAAAATAATCCACTAAGCGATATCCTTAAACGGGCCAATTAGGATCCAAAATCGTTCATTTCAGGCTTAAGTCTTTTTCTTATATACGATTACTCTCCAAACATCCCTATCCTGGCATACATCTCTTGCTTCTTTCACATCCATGCATCTTTTATACAAGCTCTTATGTTTCTACGGCT
>WSXT02171310.1:0-15362 GCA_011762715.2 Neuroterus valhalla | reverse complement strand
TCTGGGTCACTCTTCGACACTTCTTTGTTAGTTAGTTAAAAAGGTTATTTATTGTTCTTAGATATTTGTTACTCTTATTTTGTGTGCTCCTTCTACTTTTACTGAATAATAGAGAGTAGAGAGAGCCTATCAGAGCAGCAGCCTTACTATGCGCTTTTTTGGTGTGTATCGTGTCAATAAGTATTTGGCATGTTTCCCCGGCTTGACAGTTTTATTATACATTTTTAATCCAATGATACTTTTCTTACCATCATTATTAAAAATATGACAAGCTCAGTCTTGTCCGTGTTTGTCTTAAGCTTTCATCTAACAAAGTATTTTTCTTAATCGTGAACATATTTTTGTAATTTGATTATCGCAATTATTTTACGCCAAGACGCTATATAAATTGCCGTGTCGTCAGCAATAAGGCTACTTTTACAACGCTAGACTTTGATATATGATTTATATAATATAGAAATGATACTGGTCCTTATGCGTCGAAAGCTTTGTCCATGTCTAGGACGGGACCAGCTGTACTGTGCCTAATAATAAAATTTTTACTAATATAATCAGTGAGTCGAGTTAGCTGTTGTACTCTCCATTGTCCTGGTCAAAATCCAAACTATTCTAGAATTAACTGCTTATTGATTTGCTCATTGATATGGAGTCTTATTAATATAACAGTTCCAAAGATTTTCCTAATGGTAGATAGTAAAATGATAGACCTACAGCTTTGAGCAGAGGTTTGTTCCTTTCCAGGTTTATATATAAGAAAATTTTTTGCCTTTTTCTATTCTGTAGCCTTGCTTTAAATATGCATTGTATATACGAGTTATTTGTGGTACCGCTTTCTTGGGAAGATACTTTAATATAATTTTTGTATTCCATCAAGTCCAGGAGCTTTCTTTGCTTTTGTTTTGCATATAGATTTTTAATTTCTCTGAGGGAAGCTAATTTAATCCCATCTAGGTTTACTCCAGAGCTAGTAATTCCGTTATATTGTGAATTAATTAGATCATTACTTTCAAGTTCTTCCATATTACCAGTTTGATAACATTTTCAAAATTATCAGCAATTGCTTCTGCTTTAATTTTATCCAAAAATAGAGTTCGATCTCGACCTTTAAGAGACCATATGTGTCTTTTATTAAGCACCTTTGGAGATTCAGAAATTTTCCACAAATCCTTAGTGCCAAGCACGGTCGTATACACAGGTCCAGGGGCTCTCGTGGTGGGGGATGTTCCCCTATTGAAGCTCCCGGTTCATTCAGAAAATCGCCACTGCCAGTGGTGGCGTAATAGTGGAGTGCTGAAAGTGTCGGTTCAATTTAAAATTTGAATCTCAAGAAATTAATTTGTTCTAGATATGATTGGTAATTTGCCTTCGAATCTTGACTTATTTGTCTCACAATTTGGCAGAGAACAACTAGGCATTTTGCAGATCTTTTCATTATTGAGTGAATTTTGCTGTCACTTAGTTTTTAGGTATGTTGCATTACTAGGTGTGTAACACAACGATTGCAACGAGTTGAAGTCGTTCTGTTTCACTCCTAGTAATGCATATTATTTTTCATAACAACTCTATTGAAAGCGAGATTTTCAGTGCTCGTAAAGTGTGTTGAAACTGTAGAAAAATACACAACTCGCGATGCAAAATTGGTTCACTTTATGTCGTTCTTCGTTTTTCAGGATTATGAATATCGAGGTATCACTTGAAGTTGGCGAAAATCGTTGAAGCGAGCTCGGAAGCGAGTCCATCGCAGTAGCTCTATCTCTCTCGGAACGACGGTCTAAAAGAGATAGAGAGAGAGAGAGAGAGAGAGAGAGTCGACGAACATATCGATCTATCACGGATTTTCAGATCTAGCGATGGGACTTTGGAAGTTTCAACCCTAGGGTTGGAGCTTTGCGTTTCGACACGCTCTACGAGCACTGAAAATCGAGTTTTCAATAGAGGCGTTATGGAAAAACATCTTTGGTTTACTTGGGTTGGATCGTGGGTTAGACGATCGTGGCTTCTTTTGATTCTTAAATTCTGAAGTACTCGACATATGCGCCACTACACTCAGTGGCCCGTTTGCGAAACTTTTTGGCTTACGTTACGGAACATCCCCCACCACAAGAGCCCCGGACCTGTGTATAACACCGTGATGGTAAGGGATGCAAGTTTATCTCTCCAGTTGTTGTTATCATGTTCAGAAACCGAACTATTATTTTTATGATTTGCCATGTTTACGAAGGCTATTTGGTAAATATTTATAGTTTTCTGTGTTTGATTCGTTGGTTTATAGTTTCTGGGAGTTTATTTTTATGTTCAACGGTTTTTCGGATAGGGGAAGAGGTCTCAACAGTATTATTAATTATATTCATCAAATCATTTATGCTTTTACCTATGGAATCAATGGTATCAAGCGCTGAGTTTGTTATTATTCTACTGTTAATGAGTTCTTTCAATTTTTTCCAGTTAGCTTTTCTATGGTTCAAGAGTTCAGGAGAACACGGCAGTTCGACGGTAATTTGATCATCACTAAGCAAGATAAAGAGCAGTTCATGATCGGAGAACACTTCATCAAGAACATCAATTGATTGCATACTTACAATTTTTTGATGATAGCTAGGTCTACAATGCTGGGTTGAGCTTTTGGTTTATAAGGATATAAAGTAAAATTGTCTGGAAATTCTAGGGCGAAGTGATTTCGATTTATGCAATTATATATTACGTTTTCATTTTTGTTAATATTGTAGCAGTTCCAGCTAACATGCTTGGCATCAAAATCTCCAGCTATTATGACCTTGCTACTCAGGTTGAGGATGGAATTGAATTCAGTTGAGCTAATGTGACTTTTTGGTGAGGCATATAAAGATACTATTATTATTTGACTTTCCAGCTTGACTGCAAACTTCAAATGATTTGATGTTATCTAGGTCTATTCCAATGCAAGGGATATGGTTTTTAACATACAGGGCTACTACCCCTGCAGATTTTTGGCTTAACCTATCTTTCTTCAAGCATTTATATTCAGGTAACCATACTTTAGAGTTTTTATTGAACCATGTTTCGACAACCACGAATATATCTACATCACAATTGTCAAGCAACGCGGGTGTTTCAAGTTTTTTGTTCTCTAGGTCACTGGCATTCCAGTGTACGAGGTTTGAGTTTTTGGATTTAGTGGAACTATCCATCAAGTTCAACGGCTAGCTCACTAATTGCTTGTAATCTTTGGAAATTATTTTGGCATGCATCCAATTTTTCTTTAAGTTTGATTTCTAGTTTACATTGCCTACCTTTATCACATAGTTGGTTCATATATCCTGGAAGACGCCTAGTAGAAGCTGTATACATGGTGTTTCATTGCGTTCGGGTTCATTTGGGCGTTGATTTTGCTGCCTCAGCGGAGTCTCACCAGTTGTCGATCTTGATGGCATATTGCTTGTTCAAGTTGTTGGAGGTGAGGTTGATCTTGGTAGGTTGTATTGACATCTGCTTCCTGAAAGAGGTAGAAAGTTCAATGGCTTATTTCCATTGTCTTAGGCTGTCAGGAGACGATGATTTTTTAGTTGTAGAAATGTTTCCATCCTTAGTAGTTCGACTCTTTCTAAAAGCTTTTTATAGCTTGCACATCCGCTGTAGTTCGCAGGGTGTTCACCTTTGTAATTGGCACATTCTGGTGTTTGCTCACTAGGTTTCGGGCAGTCTGCCGTGAGTTGGCTTACTAGGCACTTGAAACATCGATGTTTTTGGTGGCAGTTTTCTGTTCCATGTCCAAAATACTGGCATCTTCGGCACTGCGTGACTAGTCCATTGTTGCGGTACATTTCCCATCGGATTCTCATGTGGCATACTGCCCTGATTTTGAAGGCATCCTGAGGCTTAGTATCCTTATGCAGGATTACCATGTAGACTGGCGAGTCAGAAGCAGGTTCGTGTCCTGCTTCCTTTGATGTTGTTGCCTTGGTTTTTAGTCTGAGTTTTTTCATTATTTGTAGTCCTTATTAGTCCAAATCGTTTTGCTTATTACTCTCTGGTAGGTATCCCAATCCATAAATAACGAGTTTTCGTGGTTTGTTTTGTTTCATAGAATGTGTGTTATAAGGTACACTTGTCTCAGCAAACAGTTTTTTCAAAATTTTTAATGGTCCTCTTGTTGTCAGCGTAAATAGTTATTCTTGTAGATTTGTGGTTTTTCTTTATTTCTGGATCTGACGTTTTTGGTGCTAAAGTTATTATTTTTCTATTAACTGTTGAATATGTTTACTAGCGACTTTTTCAAGATTGTAAGTCGGTGATCCTACGAAGGATGTAACAGGTCTGAGTGGAATTGAGTCTTTTGCATAACTTTGGAAATCCGTAGAACTTGGGTCGAACGCTATTATTGCTTCTTTGAAACTTGGACATATCAGAAATGATATGTATTTAGGAAGCTGGATCTTCAATCAATTTTTTGTGAGTACCGAGCAGGAGAGTTCAATATTTTTCAATATAACTGTTCATTTCAAATTACGGAGTCATTACTTTTATTTGCTCTTCTGACGGGAATGTCTGAATTGTAATATAGATATTGTTTAGTTTTGTTTCCATGTAAGCATGCCAATGTTTCTTCTATGAATAAACCTTTTCCTCTCAGAACTATGCAAAATTTATCACAGAGACTCAAGTTATAACCAAATTCGACGGGGACCTCTTTATCAGTAAGATTGAAAATACATTTCTAATTTCGTTTCATATTGGAGCGGATGTTGTGAAATTTTTGTGTGAGCCATTTAAATTCTTTAATGGAATTAGTTATTAGATCTTAAAATTTATCAATTATATTAGTTTTTGTTCTTATCCCTCGATACACCTTTTACATACATACATTGCAGACATTTGTTCAAATTATCTAAAATGATCAACTTTCACGTTTTTTCGTATTTCGCTTGGTCTTGCGTATAGTTGGCGCGATAAAATGTAAAACGTAAAATGCTGACCATAGGCTTGGAATTTTAATCGAATAAGTTGGGAGAGGTGATCGCAGGTATTGAAATAGTCTGCACACACACATTGAAGCAACTTCCCGAAATTGTGCGCATATGTGTATGTGTGTGTGTGTACGTTTATGTGTGATCCAAGAACCAAATGAATCGTCGCGACCTTCGTCCTGGCACATTGCATTAGTATTAAACTATGAATGTGCCTGCACAATTTACCTGCTGCAGAATATAGCAGAGGAGTCTGCCCCACCAACAAAACACTGAGGAAAGTGGAAGGGAGATGAAGGAGAAGAATCTTCAAAAATTATGAAGGGGAAACGGAAGTCAAGAGAGAGGGGTCTTCACCATCCGAAATCCTGTCATTTACCTGGGTCCTGGATGAAGGAGTAAAATAAAGAAGAGTTGTTGGAGGAGTAAGGGGGGGGGGCTTGAGATACCTTCACGAATAAAAAAGTATATATGAGGAAACACTCTATACCCACTCGGGGACAAGTATTAATGCGTGTTTTTGAGAAATTGTTATTCATTTCTCTTATGATCTACTTTTTTTTATGCAGCTACAAGTCAACCCTGTTTGTAAATTGAAAAATATGTTATAGACTAGACATAATAAAAATTTGGAAGAATTATGTTCTGAAAATTTCAGTTAAATAAACATAACTTATTTTTGGACTATCTGAACTGATATGTCAACTTGTCCAGATACAAGGTTCTATCTGGGAGATGCGTATTGAAACGTCGTATCTCGAGTAGCTAGCTCGGAAGGCTACAGAATTTGCAAATAAATTATTGGTAAATTGAGCACCCCCACCGGCATTAAAGTGCATAATAATGGGGATGAAGAGGATAAAACATGATAAATTCATTTTTTGAAGAAAAAAAGAGTTACGCGTAGTTTGAGAATTTTCAGGTCTCGGAAAATATGATTATTAACCCAGGAAACAGAGAAGATCCCAATTTCGCACAGGAAGAAGGCGAAACACCTTTTTTTACTGAATCGTTTATTGATAGACAAAAGTGCTCTTAAAGCCATGACTTCGGGAAATTTTTTAAGAATATAGGAGGATAAATGCTTTTGAGTTTATTAATTTAAGCATGCACTATATTGACTTCGTTTTAAAACACTTTAAAAATGACTGAAATTATATTAGATAGAAATATTTCATTACCAAACGAATGAATGCATTTTCACAAGGAAAATTTGTAATGCACAAAGAAAACTAATTTTCTAACAAAAAGAATGACTTTTGAACGAAAATGTTGAATTTTTAACCGAATAATCAAATTTTCAACCAAAAGAGAAAATTTAAACCAGAAAGATTTTTCATTTAAGTTTATGAACAAAATTTTACCCAAATTGTTAAATTGCTTGAGCCGATGATACCAATTTTCATGAATTAGTTAAAAATTTTCCTAACCAAGCGAGCTGAAGTTCCAATCCAAAATTAAGGAAATTCAAAAGAGTTGAATTTTCATCCTTACAAGATTTCCTAGACAGAAAAAAAATGTTAACCAAATTGTTGAATTTTCGAGACGAAGAGGGTCTGTTTTCAACAAAATAGTTGAATATTTAAACAAAGAAGATCAAATTTTGATGGAAGAATGAAAAAAAATTTCGAACCAAAAAAAGTGTTTCCACCAAAAAAGATCTTTCGGTAATTTTCTTACCGAAAAATCTTTTTTGGTTTCAAATTTAAAGTAATAAAAATTCTATTTTTTCTCAATGAAGCGTTGAATATTGAACAATTTCAAATGAAAGATTTAAAAAAATTAAATAATTAAAAATTCATGAAGTGCTTGAAAAGGGTCCCATCTCTCCCGATAAGATTGACAATTTCGTAGCAAGTCTCCCGAACCGAACATGATTAGCCATTTTGAGGCTATGTGGCCTGCATTATTTCTACGGAGTGGCTATTTCCCCCAAAATTTTGGGAGAAATAGCATACTGGGCTTGTTTCGCCTGATGAAGCTAGAATATTATTAATAAAATTAATTAATTATTCATAAGTATACTTCAAACGTTATCATCGCACGAGAAAAACATGAGTCGCGAGTAAAACAAATATAACCTCAAAATGTTTATTGGTTATAACCATCTCAGTTTGGCGGCGCAAACATCGAATACGCGAAATTTGAATTTCATTTTACTTGCTATCATCGCGACGACTGGAACTTTCAAATCAGAGAGGAAGAAGAATAAGTTAGAAACAACCAGAATAATGTTACATTGCTGATTGTATTTGTTTCTCTTTGTTTTTTTTTTGTATATCTTGATCAAATATCGCCTGATTTGCTTGAAACTTTTCAAAATAGAAAAGTTTTAAAATAATTTTCCCTTGATATAAAATCATTTTGAAATATAATACTGCATCAGAAATTCTTCAAAACTTTATGAAGTACTATTTTGTTATCCATAAGTTTGAATTTAACGTTTAAAATATTCAACAAATTGATATCAAACATTAAAATTCATTCACTTTTGTTCTATTTGAGTGCATAGTCTGGAATATGGCTTCGGGGAATCAACAAGTGCATACAGTTTCTAATGCAACCAAATAGTGTTGTTTCCTGTAAAACAAGGTTGTATAAATGAACCGAAACTCTGTCTTGCGAAAAAATGATGTTTTTATGATTTCGATTATTCATTGCAGGAAAACCTTACCTCCAATATGAACTTATATATTAAACTTTTGAGAGATGTTCGTTTGAAATTGTTCAGTTTTCAAAGCTTCATTGAGGAAAAATGAAATTTCGGTAACTTTCAATTTGAGATTGAACCATTTTGGAGATTTGAATCTGTAATTATTAAACTAAAAATCAAATCCTAAAATTGTGATCTGAAATTATCCAATTTTGGACGTTTTCAAATAAAGATTCTTAGCTTGAGAGTTGACTTAGTGCATACATTTCCTAATGTTAAAAAACATGGGAATTCAGTCAAACAACATTGTGCTGCTGTGATCTCGGAAATGATATATGAACTTCACTGTTATGGATAACAAAACTTTATTCACGTTCTTTTAAGCGAGATGAGACAAGATAATAAAATTTTAATTCGAGAATCTCAAATTTTGATAGATTTTCCATCGAACTCATTCAATTCGAAATTGTAGGACCTCCATCCTGTTCTAAAATTCGAAATCGGAAATCGTTTCATTCAAAAAATGTTATGAATTTTTAATTATTCTATCATTTTTTTTATCCGAAATAATTGGATTTAAAACAATTTCAAGTTTCAAATATTCTATTTTTGAGCACTTTGTTTATACATCATAACATTTAGAATCGTCTCAATTATCAATTGTTCCATTCTTCCAATTTCATGTATAGAATTATTTAGTCGTAAACATTTTCTGATTGAGAATGATTCCACTTCACATCATTGCAATTTGAATTTGTCCCTTTTCCCAAATTTTTTAAAGAAAAAAAAGCATTTCTCAATTCTTCCAATTGAGAATAATTCAAACTCTATATTTGCTAAGTTTATTTGGAAATATTCATTTTTGACGATTCCTATCTCGGTATTATTTACTTTGGATGGTAAAAACTTGAAATTCATGAAATTTTGGGTAGGTCTTATTTTGAAAACTGTAGATGCAAAATTTAAAATGATCCGATTTGGAAACATTTAGGTTCATGATTCATCAATCATCATCGAAAAAATGGAACAATTCGTAACACTCGTTGTTCTGAACTATATCAGGGTGTCTACCATATTCTTGAAAATGAATTCCCTAAAAACTCCAGGTTTTCCAGGGTGAATTTTCACTTTTTACCGGGTATAACTTTTTTGCGACTAATCACAAATAATATAAGCATTTTAATTAGTATCCATTTTTGAAGACATAGTAGATAAGACTTTAATATAGAATTGTTCATGAAAATAACGAACGATAATATTTTATGACCTAGTATTCAAATCGCTTCAACTGTTTTTATGACTTTTATCCTTTTTTTCGATTGATGCGACTGATCGTGATTTTTTGGAAGCTGAAGATGAAATTCTCACTTCTTTCAATAAATTTTTGTCAATAACAAACTCGTGAAACGGTTTCGCCATTGCACGAATGGCATCACATATGACACGCCGAGCAACCAGATAATTTTCTTTTCGATTATCAACCAAGCGATGTTGATTCACTTAGAAACTTTGTTCTAATGCTGCGTTTTCATGAGATAAAATCATAACTTTTTTCGTCAAGTCAAATTAATCCATATAATTTTGCATGTCAAGTAGCTTGAAGAGCTTGTCCGAAAATACGCCAAGTCTCATTTTTTATGTTTTACGTTTACAAGTACCTACGAATAATTGTTCCTTTTTTTATGTATACGCAACAGGTGGAACTTTTGGCAAGGAAGTGAAAATTCATTAGTTTTACATGTACACTGCAAAGAAGTAAAAATACGTTACTTGTACATGTACATTAAAATTGAAAAATTCCAGGTTTTTAATCACCATAATCGCGGCTGTTCTCTGCTTCTTCTTTCTTCAAATTCGAAAGTTTTAGTCGTCGCGATGATAGCAAGTACAATGAAATTGAAATTTTGCGCATTCGATGTTTGCGCTGCCAAACTGAGATGGTTATATCCGCTAAACATCTTGAGGTCATATTTGCTTTACTCGAGTCTCATGTTTTGCTCGTGCGTAGATAACGTTTATAGTATAATTATGAATAAGTGATTAATTTCATTAATAATATTTTAGCTTCATCGGTCGAAATAAAGGAAGCAGATTATTTCGACAGCTTTTTCTGGCGAAATAAGGCAAGCATGCTATTTCGCCCGAAATTTTGGGCGAAATAAGCCAGTTTTTTTGCCCATTGGGGAGCGATTCCACACTTTTGCCACTTCCGAGGGTAAGAGATGCCGCAGGAGACAATTCGGTTCGGGAGACTTGACACGAAATGGACAATCTTCTCAATAGAGATGGCACGGGAGAGACTTGCACAAAAGAGACTTGCCACATGTGACTTGATATGAACCCCTTGAAATTATATAATTTCCAATTTTGTAGGTAGGACAAAGGCACTTCAATTTTTCCATTTTGAAATTGAATGAGTTTGAATGGAAATCTGTGAAAATTTGAGACTTTCGAATTGGAGCTTCATAATCTTGTTTTGGCTTGCACAAAATTCTAATTTTACAACTGTTTAGGAAGGGCCCGGTGGAGGGGACCGTGCATGGTTACCCTCAGACCCGGATATTGTCTCCACGGCCCTGTTAGTTTATATATGTGGCAAAGTTTTCTCGTTATAAATAATTGAAATAATAAAATCATAATTTTGTCGCAAGTAAAAGTTCCGATTCATTTCCGGAGCCTCGTTTGCTAGTAAACAACACTATATTGTTTAACTGAAATTCGTTGTTTATAAAATTGGAAAATGTATTCACTTTGTCATCAACGAAGCTACTCTTATTTATGCTCTTAATGTCTGACATCAATTGATTGGATACCAGAAACGTGAATTCAAGCTTAGGAATAATGAAATTGTACCTGACTTACCTAGTTTTCAGGAATTTCTGATGCAATATTATATTTTAAAATATTTTTTTATCTACAAAAACTTATTCTGAAACGTTTTCTATTCTGAAAACTCTAACGCAAATCAGGCAAAACTATATCAAATCATATTCAGGAAAACAAGAAATAAGAGCGATTTTCAATGTGACGTTATTGTAGTCGTTCTTAACTCATTCTCCTTCATTTTTTCAAATTTCAAAGTTTCAATCTTGTTGATTATAAAAAGTATAATAATATTCAAATTTCGCGTCTTCGATCTTTGCGCCACCTACCTGGAGTAACTATAACTAGGCATGGTAAGCTGTCTTTGACATTTGGAGGTTATAACTGCTTCTCATAATTTAATGGTATATTTTTAACATTTATATTATATTGATAAATAGTTAATTTCTCAAACATAAATATTTTCCCCCTTCTGCATATATTCTGGTGGCCGAAATGAGGTACTACATATCCTAAATTCGCCAGCTTCTTCGGGCATAATAAGGGAAGAAGGCTATTTCGCCCGAAAAAGCTGGCGAAATAGTCTCGTCCTTTTTATTACTATAACGGTTTGGACTTCATTTTTGAATTTGGCGGCTGGAAATTCAATGATACCAAGTTTTTCGGTCATATCCTCGAAAATAAAATTTTTCGAGGTTAGGTCCCAAACTTATTAGAAAAGGTGCTATTTTTACTCCAGATTCAGAGCTTCAAAATACGCTGGGTCACAATGGTTTGGACCTCTTTTTGTGTAGCTGAGTAACAGTCGCCTTTTCGAAAGTCGACGTTTAGACAGACGAAATGCCTTATCAGGAAACATTTATCATTATTGGGAAATTATTAGTCTATTCGTTCAAGAATATTGATAAAAGTTATTCTGTGATAGCAAATTAGGGATCTGCTCCATATGTTGAGGATTAAAAACTATAAACATTGTCTCTCGATGTTCATGTCGATGTGTTATGTGTTATGCTCAAATAATTGACCAATACGGATTGATGATTCCTGATAAGGAGAGTGTATTCTCTTCCGAAAAACATCAATTTCATTTATTCAATGAAGGATCATCTCTACATCATTTTGGACGTTGAAGAGAAATTTTATTTTGGTGTTGTTTCCAATTTTCAATTTTCTCCTCTACATCATCGTGGTCTTCTTAGTCTAGTCTAGAGGCTCCCATTTTAAATCAAGAATATTCCTCATCATTTAGATCTATCCTGTTTTGTGTCCTCTCTACAATCATATAAAAAAATTGAATTGCGATTCTGAATAATGTGATTCTTGTAGGAAAAATTCCGAAGTTCGGTATGTATCATTCAATTATTGAATAGAAGGATATTATTTGGTGCGTATATTTTTGTCGGCATTCTTCAACCCTGCAGATGCGTAGAGGCAAATCATATATATCGCATACCTAAGAGTTGGCATACCATACCATACCTTGCTTCGTTTCTATCTCTTTCTGTCTCGCCTCTCTTACCTTTTATACCTGAAAAGAGGACCTGTGCACCTTCGTGTACCTGTACCTGTACCCATCTCTACACGCCATTAAATAATCCTGACGGTCGCTCATTAAGATCTTTATGAGACGAAATGTTCGCCCAACCTGGACCCCTTCCTTCTTTATACATCTATACTTCTATAGTCTATTCTTTGAGAGCCATTTTGTGCGAGGCCAAAACAAATTTACTTATGCAGACTAGACTTTAGACGTTTAGACTCTTTAGAGTTTGAAGGATTACATTAGGAATGTAACATTTTTCTCCTACTCACTGCTGCAATTCAAAAACTGCATTCTGCTTCTTAGAAATTCACTTGAATCTTTGGAAGAATAAACAAATTTATTTGAATTATTCGAAGGAAAACAACTGTTATTATTAGGTAGAGCCAAAGATGTATCAAGTTTTCAGAAGAATGATCATCATCAGGAGAAAGTATTGTCAAGAACACATTTAATCTGAAGGTGTCAATTTGATCTGCAAGAGAATGATCCAATAGTGTAACAGTTTCTTGTTTTTTGTGTACCTTGGAAGTTCGGTCAGAGGTCATCCATAAACTATGTTACTAACTTTGGCCTATTTTTTGAGAAAACCATTAACGACCAGTAGTTAAACTTGCGAACGAAGAGACGAATTTTCAAGAAAAGGTTTAACTTTTATCCAAATACATAGTTAAATTTGTAAGACAAGAAGTCTAGAACTTTAAGAAGACGTTTGAATTTTCTACCTGAGAATATGAATTTTCATTCTATATAAGGAAATTTTTATCAAGAAAGTCTAATTTTTGACAAAAAATATGATTTTAATAAGATAGATGATTTTTTAACTGATGTTCTGAACTTTCAACAAAGTGGCCTCATGTATACAAGACGAATTTTCGTCGAAATAGAATATTTTCATAAACATTGGTCAATTTTGAAGCCTAGAAGAAAATTGATTAACAAAGTATTATATTGTCAACACAAAAATATTCTCTTCTAACGAAAAAGGTAATTTTTCTACCCAATTGTTCATATTTTGAAAAAATAGTTTACTTTTTGATAAACCTATTTAATTTTCACCAAGAAAGATAAGTTTCAACTAAATATTTCAATGAACAACCAGAAAAATGAATTTTCTGCCAACAAGGAGAATAATGTTCTACCACAGGGTCGGATCCAGAAAAATATTTGGGAGGGGGTTTTCAACATGAGTGAGAAAAGTATACTTTATGCACATCCTAACCGCGCTAACCTAGAATGTAGAGTATCATAAATTTCGGGGGGTGTTTAAACCCCCTAAACACCCCCCTGGATCCGCGCCTGTTCTACCAACAAGACGAATTTCCGAAGTAATAAATTATTTTTATGAATATTGTTCAATTTTGAAGCCAAGAAGACCATTAACTACAAAAGACTTGAATTTTCAATCAAGAAAGATAAATTTATAACAAAACTGTTTAGTTTTCAACGAGACTAATGAATTTTTTACCTAAAGAGGATCATGAGAGTCAAATTTCTCACAAAATACATTTATTTTTGAGAGAATTTCCTAATTTTCAAATATTTCAATTTCCAAATCAATAGTTTTATTCTTCTAATAAGCTGTTGAATTTGTGGGCCTTGAATACATCCAAACAGTAGAGTTTTCAACAACAAAAAATGAATTCTTCAAGAAACATTTAATAATTGATATTTTAATCAAAAAGTTTTTAATTTTGAATCAGAAACAGTTGAGTACCACCACAATCAAAAAATTCAAAAAAAGTTGTTCAATTTATAACCAAAATAGAATTAATTACCAACCAAACAGTTGCAATTTTAGCTAAAAGAAATCGAATGTAACGAAGAACATCCACTTTTAACAAAAAAGATGGATTTTCGACGAAATGAATTATTTTTCAACATTGATAATTTTCAATATTAATTTTTATTTATTTAATATTATTTATAAATTTATTCAATATTTAAGAGTTGATGTTTCAAAACAAAAAGATTTTTTATCAAAATATAAAACAGTCAAATTCAACCAGAAAAGATAAACTTTGAATTAAACATTTGCATTTTTATCCTAAATCGATGAATTTTCAACAAAAAAGATTATCTCTTTACCAAAAAAAAAATGGATTTTCTACTAGGAAAGAAAAATGTTCCATTAATAACATCGATTCTCAACCAAAAAAGAAAAAGTTACCTCCACATTTGAGAAAATTATATTTCATAAATCGAAGTACCAACGAAACAGTTAAAGTTTTAACTAGAATCTTGAATTCCCAATGATAGAGATAAATTTTTAATGAAAGAGTTCAACATTAAGACAAATTGTTAAAGTATCAATTAT
This sequence comes from Neuroterus valhalla, assembly GCA_011762715.2. Classification (NCBI taxonomy): domain Eukaryota; kingdom Metazoa; phylum Arthropoda; class Insecta; order Hymenoptera; family Cynipidae; genus Neuroterus; species Neuroterus valhalla. The sequence goes on along the minus strand of WSXT02171310.1, from coordinate 1,086 downwards.
AAAAATTATTTTTAATTCAAGGAAGTTAGTTAACCCGATAGTTGAATTTTGAACTGTAGAGATAAATTTGGGACCAAAAATTGAATATTTAGATTTTTAATTCAGAATAATTAATTGTTGACAATTGAATTACATGAATCTACATGAAAATTGTTGAATTTCCAACCATACAGATGAGTCTTGAACCAAAAAACGAGGTTTTAACGAAGAATTCTTAACTAGAAGATATGAATTCTGAACAAAAAATATCTGAAGAAGCAACAAACAAAAATTCAACCTCAATCAAAAATTGTTTTATTATTACATTGAACTGTACCGCTGCTGGGCCATCTTTGGAAAAATGGGAAAATTTTGTTATAATTGAGCAACAGAAAACGTACATAATGGGTGAAGCAGTTTATGAACGGGGGTGTGTGACGTTTAGACGCGGCCGTTTGAACGTCGGGACAGTGAGTTCCCGTTTTTCGCAGTTAGGTGGCCTTGCTCAGAGGATATACACTCACAAATGGAGCAAAGCTTCAAAAATCCACTAATTGGTTGAAAATGCAATTAACTGGTTGGAAGTTAAACAACTCTGCTGCAAATTAATTACGTTTTTTAATGAAAACGCAGCTCATTCATATTCATGGCATAGTACATGCAAACTATAATAATGCTTTGAAATTGATTTGTGTTCAAATTTTGAATCAAACTTTTGAACACGTTGTCCTGGGATTTCACACAAAATGACCTGGACAATATTAAAAAGCCCGAAAATTTTGTAACAAATAAATTGAGGGGTGCAATATATGCACACCGGATAGCTGACAGCTTGTGTTTTTCCCAAAAAATTTCAATTGATTTACTTTTCTCAGCCAAACGAGGATAATGTTATTAGTCCTTTGTTTGACATCACCATGGTGTCAATTTACGCGTATATGAATATTTGGTTTAAGGGTCATGTCGAATTTTTTCGGGTAAGTTTTTATCTCTCAAATATGCCGTTAAACTTGTTTTATATATATATTACATTCTCATCAGAGAAGGTATTAGATTTGTGTAAAATTTGACCCCCCCGGTTTTTGTCAAATGTCCACGTTTTGAGAC
>WSXT02171289.1:0-22842 GCA_011762715.2 Neuroterus valhalla | reverse complement strand
GTACAACGCAAACTATCGAAGAAAGGCTCAAATTTTTTAAAAGTCTAAAACTTGTAGATGTATTATTATTAACCCAAAAAAAATTTAGGATAGCGGTAGGGTGTCAGAAATTTTTTTCAATCTCTTTCCCCGAGAAAAACCGGCATTTTTATGAGGTGATTTTCAAAATTTTTGAACAGTTTTGTTTTTCTCATCTACAGAAGACTTCCGTTTAGCTGAACCGTTACGCGGCGTAAACATTCGTTTAGCTGAACTCAGGAGAAATTCCCACTATTGTCCCCCTCCGCATGGGTGTTTCTAGAGGGGACTTCTAATTAGTTGCGTCAGTTGCTTTCTTCTGGGGGTAGAGGAGGCCGCTCGAGTTCAGCTAAACGAGCGTGGATGCGTTCAGGTAAATTCAAGTTTAGCTATACGGAAGTCTTCTGTATTATTGTGAAGATAACCCTTGATCCCCCAACTCTAGAAAATTTTTTTAGAAAATTAAGAAATCAATTAAATAGCGAAATTTCCGAAAAAAAGCAAATTTATTTTTATAAAAAAGTCATTGGTCGATTTTTTTCAATTTTTCCTTGATTTGGAACATTCAGTGCCCTTTTCACAACAATGAATAATAAAAACTAATACATTTTGTCACTTTGAAAAATAGTAGATAAAGAAAGAAATTACCATGTTTTTAGCAAAAAAAAATTTCAAAAATTGCTTGGTACCCTATCCTTAAACTTTATCTGATCTAGGAAGAACGCATATACCAAGTTTTATGATTTCTTAATAATTTGAGCCTCTTCAACGCGTACCGCAACGGCTATTGTTCAAGCCAGTCCCTATATTCATGATTATGAGAAACTAATTTTTTGTTACCTGAACTTGATATTCGATAACTGGCCATTCTTCTTCCTTTGAAGGTCCAAATTGTCTTCTGCACGCACAGTATCGAATCGCGATTGTTAGAGCCAGTCTTAAGGACATTGTACTATTATATATAATTCCGATTCGCCCGGAGGATAACGGACTCAAGTACGCCCCTAAGGAATGTAAATGTAATTAAAATATTGAATATTCAGAATATCAGGATAGCCAACAACCGGTAAAATTGAAATCAGCCAGATAGAGAAAGGAAAACTAATGAATGGATAAAGGAAGTATAGAAAGGAAAGGGTGTAGGAAAAGGTATTTGGCCAGCAGGAGGAGTAGAAGAATTTAGAGGAAAGATGAAGATGGTAAAAATAATATTAGGGAACACTGTTGACAAAAAGTTAGAGAAAGGAAAAAAGGCGGTTCAGATGAAGAATGTGAGAAGAAGAAAAAAGAGGTTAGACAAGGATTAAGAAAATGAAGAAAAAGGAACAGCAGTGCGGGAGAATACAGAAGAAAAAAAGAGGATTATACATTATGTAATCGAGGGAAAGAGGAGAAAATAAAGTTCAGATAGGAGGCAGAAAGGGCTAACACAGATGAAATATGAAAAATAGTGAATAGAAAGAGGCAGAGAAGAAACAGAATTAATGAAGAGATTGAAATGTTCGAATGGTACTAATGGTACTAATAGTGAAAAAAAAGGAAAAGGGGAAGAAGTAAGAGATTATAGGGGGGTAACGCTGATGTCAATCTTATATAAGATATAATTCTCAATAATTTCAGAGAGGTTATAAAAAGAGGTGGAGGAAAGAAGACGTAATAAAGCAGTTAGTTTTGGGTGATTATTATAATAAACGTTCAAAAGTCAACCAGAAAAATGTATTTTTTTGTTCGGGAAAACCGAAAAACAATCTAGAATTTTTGTTTGAAGTTCAAGTAGCCACTCTCAATATAAAGTGAACTAGTGGATATTAAATTATAAAATTGAAATTACCAAAACGTTGGCTTGGTTTCGAGATCATCGTGATGTATTCCCCCTCCTTTGTGACATCCGCGAATTTATTTAGTAGATTTTCTCGCGGAAGGGAATAATCCTTAAACATCAGGAAACCATTGTCAACTCCATTAAGGCCAATTTTTTCGCCCATATCTCCAATAGTTGTGCCTGGTAGTGGTAAAAATGTTACGGGATCTCTGATTGGAACAATGAATGGATGAAGACCATGATTTACATTATCTGGCGTAATCAATTGTGCATACAGGAGAGCATGAGTAGCAGTCTTTCCTGAAGAATGAAACATTTTCTTGAGAAATAAGAGAGTATGATATCAATTGATTGTTTATCAATTGAACCCTTTTAAAATCCCAGTTTGATATGAACGGCTGAGAGCAAAATCGAAACACGTAAGAGACAGATAGATGTAAAACTCCATGTTTTCCGTCTCTACTTGTCTCGTTTTTGCTTTCAGCCTTTCATTCATTCTTTATGCATACCAATCTCGGTTTCTTACATATATATTGCCATACGATAATACACTGTCTCATTCCGATTCGATGCTCCTTCATTGCATCAGCTTTTACTTATTTTTATAAACTATTACAAAAGCTCCTGCACGGAGAAACCCAAACACCATTGATTGTTGCGTTTGATACCACTCACTCGTGTTGGCCAGAAAAAAGCGTCCAGACACCACTGCACGCTACGTTCGCGCCATTTATTAGTTTCCACGCACGATTCATTAGTGTTCACGCAGTGGCCAGTGATGTCTGACGCAATAAAGATAGAAACACGACTGAGTCGTTCGTTCGCGTCACTGGCCATTGTCTACGCATGAATAGTTAGTGCGTGCGTGGCCCTTACCAGTGTGCAAAATGATGAAGAATCGCGCTGTCCCGCATAAGACTTTCGTGTCAAAAATATCAACAAAAGTCTAGGTTGAGTCGAGTGAATTCCCGGTTTTTATAAAAAATTCCTGAACATTTCTCGGTCAAGTCGCCACTCTCCTTTTTCAGCGGGCCGTAGATTTGAAAAGGTTTTTTTCCTCATACGTGGAAAAGGAGTCGAGGATTTTTTTAGTTTATATAATCACGCACATAAGAAAATTAAAGACAACTCGAACTTACCTCAAATTTTGTAGTTTCTGCGAAGGAGAACGTTATCTGAAACTCCCGAAAATCCGCAGATGCATTCACTATCTGAACCGCACGCAAAATAATCATTTGATATACCTGAGTGACACTCGGAATTTACATCTGATGCTCCAATATAATCAAGCAACCGGTTTTCTTCCACGATTCGTTAGTGTTTTGAACAGCAACGAGCGCCGCGTGCACGCACTAACTATTGATACGTAGACCATGGCTAGTGACGCGCACAAACGACTCAGTCATTAAAACTTTTTTTTTATATTATTGTTGCGTAAGGCATTACTGGCCGCTGCGTGAACATTAATGAACCGTGCTTACGCAGCGTTCAGTGGTGTTTCGCAATTTTTTTCCAGCGAACAACAACCATTGGTGTTTCGGTTTCACCGTGTGGTGAACTATGGAAATTCTTTACATTTGGTCTCTTTCTTTATTCTCTTCTCTTAATGCACATTCTACTTCTCTTTCTAGCTTTTTAAAATCTCTTGCATACCTGCTCGGTTTTGCTGATATCGCTAGTCAAAATTTATTTGTTACTTAACTTTTACAGCTGTTTCTTATCTACTCCTTTACATTTCCCAACCAGCTTCAAACTGCGACCTAGCCCATTGCCTTACAGTAAAAAATTGGGAGTAAATTTTGTTGCAGATAGAATCCGAACGGTGTTCATTTCACCTCAGCACTTTGGGCACGATCAGCTTACTATGTGGGGTACTTTTGACAGGTGGTATTTCGAGTTCACGCCATGGTCTCTGAAGTATAGATGGTGTGCTCATTGCATTATGTAAAGCTAGGGCACTATAAAGACGAGTATGTGCATTCGCCTTTTTGGGTCCATGGAGTAGAGGAAGTATGTATACACCATATACATTAAACGTGAAAACTAAAGCTCGATTGTGATGGAAATAAGCTTTTGATATTGAAAAAAAGATAATTTTATCACAGTTAAGCTTCAATTCTCGCGTTTGATGCACACGTTGTATACATACTCCATCTGCTCCGTAGACCCAAAATGGCGGATGCACATACCCATCTATTTAGAGGTCTAACGAAACGAGGACCCTCTATTAGGTGGGATATTCCAGCGGCTATCTCTGTTCCAAAACCTATGTGCCAAGTGAGGATAAAGGTATGTGAGAGTGTAAAATCCTTTTTCTTATAGGTTTCGGAACCATGATGACTGATTATTACCACTTAATAAAGGATTCTCGGGCACTTATCTTTATCATACTCTGGATAGTTACTGACGTGACCAATTTGGGCCTGATCTGTATTATACCTTCGATAGTGGATACTGTCATAAATGCGGACCGAGTTACAGCCGTAAATTGATGTATGTTCTTGAATCAGCTGACTATGTTAGCATGTCTATTATTTTAACCTAATTTTAAACTGAAAATAATGTCTATCTTCTATCCAGGGTATAATAAAGATCAGTGGCCACAATAAATACCACGTTGAAAAATCTTCTGTTTTGCATGCATGCAGGCTACCTGCATGTATAGACTTGTCGCTTAATATTACAAGGTGCATATGACGCACCTTGCAATTTCTATAGACTATGGCGAATGATCTACAGAGTTTCTCAAAATAAAACTCCGTATCCCAAGTGGTCGGCGAACCACACTCTGCTTAACTTGGTAACATGTACACTACCAAGGGTAATTTTTGTTGCAAGTGAATGGTATCCTGATTTCTTCTCATTGTTACACTCCTTTCTAGATTTTTTTCATCTTCCTCTCTTCTGATCACCTTACATATCCAATCCAGACTGCCACCGTCTCCTAGTTGACCTATTTTCCTCGAAGCTTTCCTTAGTTTCTTACCTTAACCAGGAAGATTATACATTTTGCGGACCTCTCAACTCCTGCTTTAATAAATTTGAGTTTACCTATTTTTATCCATGTCCATCACTTCCAAAAGATACACTCAAGTACTATTTCTTGCACCAACTTAAATGCTATTCCTTCCATTTTCTTAAAATAGTGTGGAGTGTTATCATTGAGTCTTATGGACATTTTTACAAATGTACCTTGTGCCACTTCTATTCCTTCCCATCTCTCGCACCTTCATATCTTTACTCCAAACAATCCCCCTGATTTTGCTAAAACATCCACCATGTATAGCCGTCTACCTGATTCTCAGATTCTTGATCTCTTCATCTCACCCCAAGCTCCATCCATCACCGATGGATGAAGATCAACGATCTGGATGGATGAATGGATCAACGATCAAAGGACAACCCTGCAATTCCTTCTTCTGATGTCACTTAATTCATTTTTCCTCATATATATATTTCTTTAGTATCTCGAGCGTCCTTCGTGCTACCCTTATTGTTTTAGGCTTTAAGAATAGTAATTCCCTAACTACCGTATCAAATACTTTTTTCTGGTCAATAAAGGCTGCATCTAATTTATCCTTTTTTGTTCGCGACAGGTCGTAGAGCAAGAAATTATTTACGAGTTAAATCATGTGAGTTTTGCGTTTCGTCCTTGGGCTTGTCCTTAGGACTCTTCAGGACAGCTCGGGCAGACCCTTGCTGTCGACGCAAATATCGCAACGAGTTTAGTTTGAATCGAAAATCCACGCGACAAACGTTGACATAATTTTTTACGGTACTCACCCCGTTTTGTTCCCTTGCTTCTTCCGTGGTCCTACTCGCTCCACCGCTCCCACTCGAAAGAACGCACGCGTTGTCAAATTTTCCCTTTCCTTGGCCTCCCTTCCTAAGGCCGTTCTAGGCGTAGCTATCTGACGTCCTTTGTACCGCTTTTCCGCAAGAGCATGCTTTGGATTTACCGCGCATTTATTAAAATCTTACTTCCAGCCTGGACTTAACTTCTCAACTCCTATTCGTCTTATTTATGATTTATGCTGATCAATTATTTCTTTTTTTTTATGGCAAATGCTGTCCGAGACATTTTTCTTTCACAGTTTATTGACAGTAAGCAAGTTTAGTACAAATATATGATCTTTTTCCGACCTTCTTTTTTTGAATTCATTTAACATTAGACATCTCAACCTTATTGTACATTGAAAGTATAATAATACTGGAATATTCGTTCATACTCTCTTCCTGTTGCGGTCTTGAGACACCCTACATAACCTTCTCTCTATTCCTTCACAAACCTCACCATTAACTCATTGGTGAGGGGGGCTTACAGCTTAAGGTTGGTTCTGAACCACCACTATAACTCTATTAACACTCTAAACTATGATTCCGAAGTCATTAGACTTTACGATTGAACCGTTCCTCCACTCTTTGATACTGATATTCGTACACACGTCATTTTTCACATCCGGTATATGTGCTCCTTTTGTTCAATATTTCTTCTTCTTCTCTCTCGTCGGCGTCACCGCCTTTCCATACCACACGTTGTTCACATTTAGGCTTAAAAAAGCATTCTTATATACTGCTCCACCTTCCTCTTTTCGGAAGGATTCGATGTTACCCACATTTTATCTCATGTATCTTTTGATGACAGATATACTTCTTTTCTTCTGTCCTTTCACTTCTTTTTCTACTGAATCTTAAACCTTGTTTTATTTTGATAAGAGATCGTTTCTTATTATAATTTAGGTTTCCTTCTGTCTACTCTCCATAATTGATTTCCTTTTCCCATCTTTCTCCCTTCTAATTCCTTCTAATCCTTGAACCCTCTCACTATTACTCAATTTTTCGTACTTTTTCTTTATTATCCAACTCGTTCTCACTGTTGTTGAACCACTTCGGCTAATCTCGTTAATCAAGCTTTTCCACGGAGTTTATACTTTTATTTTGCTGCGAAAAGGCACATTAAGTGCTGCCTCCTCCTGTCCATCAACCAAATCCGGATTTTCTGTTTCGTCCGTCATAATCCCACTTTTTGAGGCACGCTTTTCCTCAGCACACGTATTCTGATCTCACGCGACCACCTCAAACAACACTATGACTTGTGGCACTTTTTCCAAAACTACACAACCCAATCCTGCATGCTCTCTCACATTTCAAAAAAACCACCATGATTTATATATCTTTGCTCTTCGATCGCATTACGCGTCTTAATCGATTTCCCATCAAACTGGTAGTCTCATTGAATGCTAATTGATGATATAACATTTTCTTGCAGCCTACCTAAAAGGCCAGACCAACATTTAGCTGCTTCAAAATTTGGGGTGTTGAGAATGAAACTTTCCTTCTGAGGAATATAGATCGCTGTGGTTTTCAACCCATGTAAATTGGTTCCATGAGCTATTTCCGTTAGAGACAAGCATCCTATAAACTAAAAGGAAATTTATTGGATTTTTTTCAAATATCTTAAGCCGAAACTTCCATTACATGAATTAATTATTCATTTAAAAAAGAACTCCCAAGTTTGACTTACCCTCCCGTCGACGAATTTTGGCGCTGATTCTTTATGACGTTCTGTACCCAGATCCAAAATTCCTTTTGGAACAGCGTTTCTACTTAGACCTTTTACCATCGCCAAAGAAGTATCGTAAAGACTTATTAAAGGACTCCACTTTGTTGATTTTCCTTCCTGATAAAACGCATTTGTGATTCGGAAATTTTTATTTATACAGCAACCTTCTGATTTAGTGCCGTCCGATTACCCCGCTTCTTACTCTGTGATCGGCGGTTCCCTTGCTTGCAATTCTGTACCGAGGTGCGTCGGTTTATTTCCATAAGTTGATTTAGTTCCGAGACTGAACATACTCTATATTATCCGATTTTATTCCGAAACTTACACATTCATACTTGAGTGTAAAAAAATTTTTCATTTTGATTTTGGACAGCAATTTATTATGTACATTTATAGAAATAAGAATGACAACAGGATAAAGACTGAAATCGAAATTTCATAGCATGAAAAAGAACGTTTCTTTGTGGTGTACTTTTAGATAGAGAATTTTAACAAAATTATAAGAATAAGAATCTCACAATAGCTTCACACCATGTGAAAAGATAAATTAACTTTTCTTGAATTGAGAATGGTTGTTAAACAACAGTTTAATATCAGGTCCAAAAATATGAATCGTCAACAAAACAATACGATTTCCAACCAAAAAGACATTCTGGACTGGAAAAAGTAGAGCGGTCGTGGGACCGCCATAAGAAGCTTCGCTCTTCCGCGTTGATAAAAAATCATAAATTTGATTGTTGTTTTATTCATCAATTGGAAGAAAACAGCTATCCTCTCACTTTATACATACATGCACGCCAGTAAAAGAAATATTGTAGCAGAAAGTATAAAGTTGATCGCGATTGGAGATTCAAATTACAAAGAAGTCGAATTATCATCAAATTATCAAAGTTTGTCAGTTTCTGGATACCACTCAGCCAATTCTTTCTTTAATATAAGACTAAGTAACTCTAGGCGAAATTCGGGCCATTTATAAAATTTAGAGGATGACCATTAGATATCAAAGGTCAAAAATTAAATCTTTGATCAGACGAAATGTATAAACAGAGAACAGGACTCAATAGGCCTACACAGACTTAACTGACCGCATGATTGAATCGGATGGCCGACTGTAACCTCGAGCAACGTTACTTCCGCTCTGAATAATATCCCCCTCGACCCCCAGGAGCGAAAATAAAGCGAAAGGAAGCTGTATCAAGATGTATATAAGATTAGACCAGATTTTTACACCATGTATACATTGTTTAGTTTTTTATATATCTGTATTTTTCCCTTCGCGAGATATCGTCAGACATCAAACCCTTTACTCAAATGCCTTCAACATGAATCCCTTTCCAAAGTCCTCAATTGCCCCAACCCTCATGATGAGACTCTAATCAATGTCCAAGGTACTTAATTCTGTAAGTTTTTTGAGCTCTCAAAACCCCTATGGTCTGCAACCGGCATGCCAAGCAGTGCTTAGAGTGTGATCGGTTACATTTGCTTGGTATGCCAAGCAGTACCTACTTGGCTCCCAAGTCAACCTAGCTTTTAGCTGGTTCTTGGGTCTCTCAAGCAAGGGGGGCTGCACTGCTAAGCTAGGCCTACTGAACTTCTTGCTCAGCGTACACGGCCGCGTGTTGATGCCAAACGGTGGTCGTTTCGGGAGTTTCACGGATTCGAAACGGAATTGGGGAAAAATCGAAATTAACAGCTCCATGCTACAGCAACACGGCGTAACATGTTTTATTCTAAGATTCTCATTTTATTTACCCTTATTTGATCCAACAGAAGACTCTGTTGACCATACATAAACCAAGAAATCTACTGCACCGACCGATTCAACTTATTCGAACATCGAAACATATTTTTACGTCATTACAACAAGATTGGAATTCATTTATTCAAGAAATTAAATACAACTTTCGGTGAGAAAAGGACCGACTTTCACGTTCCGCTGGGACCCGAGCCCAGAACCTCTCGTTATCCAGACAGGTGCTCTCGTAACTGAGCAACGAAAGAGGTCGATGCAGTAGATTTCTTGGTTTGCGGGTTTCGGCGGGCGGTACACACGAGAAATCGGTATGGATTTTGGATTGGATAGGTGTGATAAGATTCATCTGAAACGTGGACGAATAGCACGTATAGGCAAGAACCCCGAGCTTGTTGACGGAAGTGCTATTAGACATCTTAGCGCTGGAGAGACCTGCAAATACCTTGGTGTGCCTGAGAGCCGTATTCAGGATACAACATCAGTAAAGGAGATTCTCTAAAGCAGATACAAACACCTGCTCCGATGGATTTGGTCGTCCAACCTGTCCTCGTTGAACAAGATATCTTCGACTCACATGCTTGCCGTCCCAGTTCTACTCTATTCGTTCGGGGTGATTCCATGGACGAGGAACGAGTTCAAAGCCCTTGATAACACTATGCAAAAGATTATGAATATGAAGAAAAGCTTGCATATCAACTCGCCCGTTCCGCGCATATATGTACATCGCACGCCGTAGAGGCGGACGCGGACTTCTCGATCTCCAACTCCTCTGCAAATCATCATTCACACAGCCCATATCATCGCAAATGGTAGAGGTCATCTCCTGGCAATGGTCAGAAATCAAGAAATGAGTGGAGAGGGACCGTTCCTTTACAAAGTCGTGGAGCAGGCAACTGAAGCCCTCGATCTGAACCTCGACATCAGGGGTGAGGACAGTTTATTACGCAATCAAGATACTTGATTTCTCAAAGCACAGGTAAAGACAGTGGAGGCCCAAAACTTCCTGAACAACATGAAGACAAGGTGATGCACGAAAACTTTTACAAAATTGTAAAAGATCAATCTTTGGCACGTGAGTCAACGTTTACTTTAAAAAATAATCTGGACTCAATTCAGGAATAGAGAGTTCCGTTTTCGCGTGTCAGGACGGTGTGATTTCTACCTTTGCGTACCGTAACCTAATATCACATCAAGAATTTTCCACCGGTAGGTGCAGGGCGTGTCTTAAACTTCCTGAGCACCTTTCGCATATACTAACGAACTGTCCTATTCATGTAGGAACGACGTATTTGTGTAGACACAACGCTGTCTTGAGGGTGCTTTACTACCATCGATGTCGCTCTTATGGCATTGGCCGGGACAATGGTCCCTATCTAGCAAACATGACGTGCAATCGTGCTCCTTGATAAACGTGACCGAACTGTGTTCGTGATCGAAGGCTCGTACCCGGCCGACTACCACATCAAAGGCAAGGAATACGAGAAAAAAAATAGAGGTACGAAAATCTCAAAGAACACCTACAGCGGCATCATCGAGGATAGCTAAAAAGCGTATACTATGACTTTATGTGAGAAGAGGATCGACTGACCTTTTCGTAGCTCAGGAGGGAGAGCACTCGTCTGGATAACGACAGGATCCAAGCGGAGCGGAGAAGTCGGTCTTTTTTCACAGAAAGTTGTATTATTTACCTGATTTTATCTCAGTGTAGTTAAACTTAGTGAAAACACGACTGAGCAAGAATCCCAAACGGTCACCCATCCAAACACTCACGCGAGCAGAAATGTTATGTACTACGTGTATAAAAATCGAGACTTACACAGATTGTTGAATAAACTTTCAGCTGACGATGACATCTTCTACGAATTTCATCAAGAGTTAAAGATTTTTTCGGATGTTGGAAATCTTGATTTTCTTCAAGAAATTTCCATAATACTTCCTGTGGGTTTCATTAGCAATTATTGATTTGATTCTTAAAAAAGTGGAGAAAGTATACTGGGTATTTACCTATTATTGAAAATAATACCTGTGATCGCACGAATTCTTCGCCCTCCAAATGCACTTTGAATGATTTCCAATTAAAACTTGCTCTTTTTCTGTAAAGATCCAGTGGTCCCCTTGGCAATTCTCGTATGGATTCCATTTTTGATAATGTGCTAGACTGAAATGGAATTTCGCAATATAAAATAATAATTTGGAACGAAATATTCTCACTTTTTTACTGAATTTCAGTTCTAATTTTGATGTGAATGAAATCTTTTGGGACGTTAACGCGCACGCAAGGTATGATTTCAAATGACAAGTAGGGAAACAGCTCAAGAGGGGTTACAGAAGATCAGCGGAGGGCGGCCCCCACCACCTACAGCTTGCATATTGTTTGGCTGCTCCCCTTACACTCTCACGCGTGCGCTCACGACTCCGTCTCTCGCATAACCACGTACAGTCATCAAGACGACTCTTTCAATTCAACAAAGCAACTAGCTTGCGCGAGCGTTCTGATGAAAATTCGACACGAGTTATTCACATCTGCCGCGTGTCCTACGACACGAAAATTTTTTTTTATGATAGACGTTTTTTTTGTGAAAGTTCATAACGTATGCTAAAAAAAATTTCAATACCGTTAAAACAACACAGTAACGCAGTCAGTTAGTTTTATGTTCTGTTAAGATGCTTTTTGTTTATAAATTTTAGGAAAACATTTCATTTTTGTTTTTTAATATCGAGTTGCCATTCTCTACAAAAAAATTTTTGATCGAAGATGTCCAGCGGTTTTCTTTCGAACTGTTCTCAAATGCAATACTCAGACGAATTTTGTTTTATTCTATTTCTTACGAAAAACTTCCAGTTTTTCAAGGTAATATTTGAGAGGTTCTGAGAATAAACTCCACTGTTTATCTAAACTCTCTTTGGTTGAAAACTTATCTATTATCTTGTTATAATGATCAATTATAGTTTTCAAATTGAAAATTGCAACTAGAATGATAAATTCAGGAGAACCGTGATTCTACTGGGCATTATCAATTGAAAACTACACTCATTCAAAGTCATTGTTCATTAAAAAAATGTTCCGGTGTAACATAGCGAGAAAATGGTTTTAAAATATAAACAAATTTTGCCAATATCAAAGTGCTCTCTGTTCAAACAAAGAGTGCATTTTGATAGTATTTGGATATTTACCTTCGAAAAAATCGGTATATTTGTCAATGCCTTATTCCATAATCTATTTTATACCCACGCATCAATTTTTTTCGAAAAATTACATTTACTGTAACTTCACCAAACTTCCCAGAATCCGGGGTGAAAGAAATTATTTTTTTAAATTTAAGTGGTTTGACTTTCATTTAACCTTGGCCCTGACGTGATGGGGTCACATGAACACCAGATCGTGATCAGCGACCCAAAAAACACAATGGTATGTAGTTTGAAGCCCCAATCCAAGCCGAAATACCAGCTGGATGATTCGAAAGATAATTTGATCTCCAGATGACCTCCAAATGAGATAATTAGTTTTCGGGAAGCAAGTGATTTGACCTTTATTTGACCTTGATCAGCGAACAAGTAGGACAAGTAAACTCAGAAAAGGTACACCTCGATTCCCTTTTATGGTCCTGTGATTATTAATTTGATCATTCTGTTGATACTTCGTTTCCTATGGTTGAAAATTAATTAATTTATCCTAAAATTTAGGTATCCTGTATTTTATTCATTGATAATTTCGTTAAATGGAAAATGTAACTGTTCTGTTGAAAAGTAATCCTTTTTGTTTGAAAATTCAATGTCTGTCTTCGGAAATTCTACTTTATTGTAGAAATTTTTCTTTTTTGGCTATAAAAATTAACGGTTAAATAATATTTTTTGGTCTTACTGAAAATCTCTCTTGTTCGGAAATTCCACAAATTTGGTGGATGATTAAACATTTGCGTCAGAAATGGATATTTTCATGTACAAAATATTTTGAGAATTGGTGTTTTTTGGTCAAGAATCTACTTCATTGTTGTTAAATTTAACTATTTTGTGGACACTTTTTTTACTTTGTCGGAAATGATTTTTCAAACTTAAAATATTTGACTGTTTTATCCTTGGCTATAAATTAAACCTATTACAGTTATTGATTTATTTATTCTGCTGACAATTCGTATTTCTATTCGTATTCCGGCTATAAAGTTAAATACTTTGATCCAACTTTTGGTTTTCTCGATTGATAAGTCTTGATTTATAAGTCTCATTTGGTTGGCAAATTTTCTACTTTTTCAAATTTGAATTAGTTTGTTCAAAATTATCAAATAAACCCTTACACCTTGGTAAAGAGTCGTAAGTAGGGGAACCCTCGATCACAAAATAAGACCAAGCGGAATTAAATCGGGGAGCACTATATCGGAAGGTAGCTATACTTGAAATCTGAAGAAATTTACCTTTTCAATCAAAAGTATTACTTCGCTTCTTCTGACTCAGAAATAAATCGCAAGTGGCGTGGATAACTTATATAACTCTTATCAGTAGGATAGTAGAAAATATTTACAAGATAATTAATTTAATAAATGACAAAGTGTGAAAGTTTACATAATTTCAACTGACCTTATAAATCCTTCCAAGAATATTTCACCCATGTAAGAAATGTTCTTACAACCTTTAATTAAATATAGAAAGAATTCATAATCTTCCGAATTAACATAAGACCAATGAAACTATCAAATTTTCTGTTACAAAGTCTCGAAATTCAGTGATAACTTGCCTGAATCAAAGATGAGGCTAGAATAATGTGACTGTTCACAGGAGTTGAAATAAGATAATTGGGATTAGTTCACTTCACAATCACTACCTGTTCAACAAATATTAACTTATCGCATGCTATCGCAAATACTTGATACGCCGGATGCATTCTTGAACTTGTAAAAATAGTTTCCAAACAATTCTTGTGCAATTTTTTAAAATAAAATATAAGAGAATATCAGTTTAGAGATTCATTCTTGGCAGAGCCGTATTAATAAATTTAGGGCCCCTAGACCATAACTTTTTGGGACTCCCCTTCCCCTGCCTCCTTCATATAATTGCCAAGAACCGCTGGTTGGCTTACTAATGTGTGCTTCGGAGTGAAAGAGGATTCTCTATCGATACATACCTCTATACCTACTCGATCTTCTCTACTCGATCTTTTGAAATGAACTTATGAATCTTTAGTAAGTGGTATGATAAATAATATGTATAACGGATCACTGGGTCCTTATAGGAATGGGCGAAAATATGTAGGATATGTCAAGTTCATGTTTCCAGGTAAAACCCAGGACTCTGTTAATTGAATGGAAAATTCTGAGCAGTGCCGTATCTATATTTTGTAAGTTCAATTTGAGAATTTGTACCTGATAATTAGACCAAAATTCTAAACCCGTAACTGTTTAAGGGTGACAAGATCGTGTATCCCTGATGTCATAAGCTTCGAAATTTCATTTCAAAGTAAACGCTTCACAGAGTAGGTCGAAAATTTAGCAATCTTCTACAATGGAATTACAGTCGATTTTGAGTAAGAAGGTGGAAAATTGTTTGTGTTTGGTGATTATAAGTTTAACAAAGCGTATGTTGCCAAAAGTGGAAAAGTGTCTTGGAGGTCAATAAAGAAAGGCTGTCCTGCCAAAATGTACACGCCTGGCATTGACAGCAATATTGTGATTGATAGAAATTTGGAACATGATGATACAAGAGATCACAATATTACTAGACAAGCTGTGAGTAACAACGCTAAGCAAAAAGCAGTAGACGAAGCGTGTACGAGGCCATCGAAAATCATCCACTCAAAATTATGAAAAAAATGACATCGCATCGGAAATCTCCTCGCATGATTTGAGCTGCATTCGTGAAAACATCTCTTACGCTTGACGTTGCGTCATTCTGACTCTACCTAAAGAAAGAGATGAAGTATTCGACAAAATTGAAGGTAAGTGCAACAAACCAATTTTCAAAATGATTATTTGGCCCAGTCTATTGAAGTATGTGAAATATCCTAGAGTACCTCAAAATATCATGAAGTATCCTAAAGTACGTGAAATATTTTGAAGTATGTGAAGTATCCTAATGAATGTAAAATAAACTGTAGTACCTTGACATTTTTGAAGTGTGTGAAGTCTATTGAAGTATGTATGTGAAATATCCTAGAGTTTCTCGAAATATCATGAAGTATCCTGAAGTACTCAATGACGAATATTTTTTTGTCTTTAAAAATATTTGAACTTACAAATATTGCTTTTTTCAGAATTTGGACCGGTTATCAGCAGAGGGGAAAATTTCATCCCCATCATCGACAGGGCGTTGAAAACAATAATTTTCACCTGTTTTACTAATTTGTGGTTCTTAAGTATAGTAGACACGGTTTTCATTGATGGAACCTTCGAATTTTGCACTGAATTCTTCCTTTAAATGTTCACCATTCACGGCTTTAAGAACGGTCACTACGTCCCTCTTGTATTTTGCTTGTTACCAGATAAATCTGCGGCTTCTTATTTGAATGCATTAAATTTATTTGTTCAGGAGTGTGCACATTTAGAATTGCCTTTCAATCCCCAAAGAATTGTAATCGATTTCGAAGCGGCAATTCACCAATCAGTAGAAGCACGCTGGCCTTTAGCAGAAATTATTGGTTGCCGTTTCCACTAAGGTCAATAATAAGTCCAAAAATCCAGTCTCTTGGTTTGACAAAACTGTATAAAGACCTATCTTCGAAAGAGGGTCAGTTGGTCTACAGTTTTTGAAACCGAAAGATGTGGGGTGAATTTTTTTCAGATAATTATTTAAAAATATGCCAGAAAATGAAACAGTAGTCGAATTCTGTAATTATATAGTTGATAACTATTTGAACACCGATGCCATGTTTCCTCCGTCGATTTGAGCTTGCAACGACTTTAACACATTATTTTGGTCGACGAATTCGTGCGAATTTTTCCCACACGCGATTTGATGCCATGTTATATTCGGCTCATCCCCACATTTTTATGTTTATGTTTTCTACAAAAAGTTGTAAACTAAACAGGGTAACTAAAATAAGAATCTTAGAATGTAATTCTCCAATCACTGGTACTCCAACTTAAGGCGTTCCAGTACATGTCGTGCTGAGCATAACGTCTGGGACGTGCAGATTCAAGGGGTCAAGAAGGGGGTACTGCGAGCTCAGCAGACGAAGTTACTGCTGTGCAAACCGGATGCGCGGTTACCTATGTAACGTTCAATGTTAGCAGTGAGGGTCGCGTGTGTTTTGCTCATGCTTATATTTGGTTTTAGCGGATTTGATCCAAGTTGAAGTACGAAGGAGATTATGCCTGAAGCCTGACTTATGTCGGAGTCCCAATGTAATTAAAGTGATTGTTAATTCTTAAGAAAAGGTTTTTCTCATTCAAAGGAACAAAAGAGAACGAAATATAATGTAGAAGCATGATCGCTTGCTTCGCGCACGTCAAAATTTGTTTGTGACTGAAAAAACAGTTTTAAATGCAAAAGCATGTTCAATTATTATTTTTGCAGGAGGAACAGTTGAATTTTTAAGCTAGAAGTTTGATTCTCAAACATCCAGAAATCATTTACAACCAAATAGTTGAATTTTCCTACAGAAAAGAATAATATAAAAACCAAAAACGGGTAAATTAAATTTAGAAGGTTCATGGCTTTCGAGCAGTTGGGTATTTTGAACAAAACCATCAGAATTGGAACAAATCATTTTTGTAGAAATGATAAAAGTTAGAGGCTTGAACACCTTCGTATTGTTTAAGAGTTTTTGTTGGAAATCTAAAGTCGTTTGAAAAATTAGATTTTCAAGAAGATTCGAAACCACCCCTATTGCTTTCAACGAAACAACTCCAAAATATGTGCATGCAAATCAGCCACAAAATGTTCAGTTTATGATAGTCACACAGGCTATCTTCAGCAAACTAAAGCTCACTTACTTAGCCCCACAAAAATACTCTACAATCCCGAAAAGCTTCCCCTAAAACTTTAGAAAAATTAATTGAAAAAAATTATCTTATTTGTTATAGTAACTCAAGTCACCTTCAGAATACTAGAGCTCCCATTTTGAGGTCTACAAATCATCTGCAACCCCAGGTCTACAACCCTCATAACTTTTGACGCAATAAATCAAAAATATGTGCATGTGTGTCAGCTACAAAAATTTTTGATTATATGCCACCTGCGTGGGAAAATTTTATGCTGGTCAGGGAGAATACGAGAAAATCATGGGAACAGACAAAGTGTGGGGAAGGGTCTTCGAAATTTCCTTTTTCTCTATTTTATATGAAGTGGAAATAATCCTTTATGTACGAGATGCAGAGGGCAATTTGAAGGTACATAAAGAAATTGAATCTCCAATTGAACTCTGTTATGAGTACATCATGATCAGCTTTCATAGAGAACTCGTACATTTTAATGCGCTGCAGTACAAAACGCATCATTCAACATCAGGAGATTTTGTTCGGCAACGATCTTTGGACCAAGGAAAGAAGCGCTACCGCAAAAAGTCATTTGATTCAGGCGATGATAAAGCATTCAATCGAAAAAAGATCATGAAGAAAGAGAAGAAGTCTCAAAGGAAGCAGGCACATTTGAACGAAAGGAGGGAAAACTTTTATCAAATAGAGAGAGGAAAAGAACAAAAAAAAATCACTCAAATAAAGGACAAATTTTCAGTTTTCCAATTCAATGAAGGAGAAAATGAAAAGACGGTTACGCGATCAACATCGATTCGGAAAAAGTAACTGATAGCGAAATTGAAGTTGAAAGCCGGCAAGGAAATTGTGCGAATGAGGAAGGACTTCAGCACAGCAGATGGAGTAAAATTTGGGAGGCATCCAAGTGCTCTGAATTCACAGCTGTTGAAGATGTAGAAGACGAAGAAAATGATACACCGGAGGTTAAAGAACAAGATTATACTTTATCAGACAGAGATGAAAGCGAAGAAGTATATAATCTTACAGAATCCAAAGAGAGTGGAGAAGGTAGAAGGGAAGAAATGGATGAAGGCAGGCAGAAAGTGGAAAAAGAGACCAGCAAAACCGAGAAAAAATATAGCGTTCACGTCTCAACCCTCTTCTCCCCAATTGCATGTTGGAAAAATATGCAAACTATTTGTATTGAACCACAATACGTTCGAGCGCCAATCCGATCAATTTTCCTTCGAGAGCTAGAATGCTCGTGTATATTGAAATTCTATTGATTACGGCGAAATAAGAAGCACGTGACAAACAGCATAGTGGAATATGCACAATGCACCTGAAGTGACTTTCACTTACACATTCCTTCAGGTTGGAAATAGGGAATCTGGATGGAGCAATGACAACCCTCAACGTGAAAAACACATCGAAATTGCTCGTTTCCCACAAAGAAAGTGATCACGTTGAGTTTCCACAAATTCGAGGCAAAGACAGGAATGAAATGAAAATCATTTAAACCATCGTTGTGCTGGAAGTTTCCAATTAGAAACTCTGAAAGAAGTGGATATGTACATGTGGAACAACGGGCACCCACAAAATATAACAACTGTCAATACCCTACACAAAATTAGGTCTGAGGATATAAATGATAGTAAATTAAAGTTGCGGAGTAAAAACCTACAAGACCTATTCCAAATGTGGGTAAAAGTATACAAACTCAAGGATCCTTATCGTTGGGATGTCGCCTTACCCCTAAGGGCAACTGTGTATAGTGAGGAGCAATTGAAAGTGCTGCAGTCCGATATCGCTAATAGAGAAAAAAAGTTTCGATTGCACACATGGATTGGACAAGTGCAATAATGCGAAAACCATCCACTATTAGTGTAAAAAGCTGTTTTACTACTGCATAGTGTGTCGTCTTTCAGAGTCAGTAATGCCCGTGGCTGAAATGTTAACATCGCAGCATGATACAGAATCCATTTCTGTATCCCTTCTACAAATTAAGAATTTCATTATGAAACACACTGGTGTGTGGCCATTCTTTGACGGAATTGTTGTAGATTGGTCTTGGGCATCAATTCATGCAATTTTGTTTATTTGGAACGGTATGAAAATCGTGGATTATTTGGATATAGCTCCCGATTATATACCCATAAAGAGTTTCCTGTTGGATGGAGTCGGTCTAATATTGCTATGAAGTAACGTGTCTGAACTGGGCAAATTACTCGAAGACTTCGAGAGAATTTTTCATAAGAAAGAAGAGGGGGAGGGACAATATGTCCTGATACTTTTCAATGGTTTTATGACGGAGGCGAAAATCAAAGATATTGACGATTTAAGCGAAGAAGTCAGATAAGTGAGCGAACAGTGATAGAGTAAGGCTTCGGAAAGGAATACGATAAATTTTACTGCACCGTCCGCACCAGTAAAGCTGCTTACTCTAATTCAAAATTTTATGAAAAATATTACACAAAACTTGAAAGCATCGAGAACGAGCTAGAAGAAGAGGGGACTTTATGGATGAGGTAACGAACAAATAATTTGCATCAAAATTTGCAGAATACTTCACCAAAGACTTCATGTTTCACGTGTTAGTAATTATCACGTTAAAAGCCACAATGAAATTGTAAAAGTGAAGTAAGTAAGTAAGTGAAGTAATAGTTCAGGTATTTCAAAAGCCAAACAAGAATCCCATGGGTGAAACCGTAAGGAAATTGAAAGGATATGTGCAATCATTAATATCCGAAGCAAATTTAGGATCCAGTGCTCACACAAAATTACGAGTGTGTGCATCGCAGGAGCTGTATCCTGATACTGCTTCGAACCCCTTTGTCCAAGGCGTTTAGAAACGAGGTAACAAAGCAAACAGAAGAAAAGAAAGTCACTTGAAGGGTCTCGAAATTTAACGCATTGTGAAATGTGCAATAGAATCAAAGGCAAAAAAGACGAAGAATTGATGAAGGAGAACAAGGAAAAGTAGAAGAGTCGCAATCTCAGAATGTTACTTCGGCAAGAAATGGCAGAAAAACCATGCACCAGATGAAAAAAGTCAAATCAAAAAATTTGAAAATGGAAGATTTTTGTCCTTCAGAGGACAGTCATGATTCGTTTGTATATTACCTCTAAGTTTAAGATAAGTGAAATCTTAGAGAAAAATCAACAAGTTGTGGAAAATGTAATTACTTCGTGAGAGGATGGAGAAACTGAACACATTCTCATGACCGTTCAAATCAACAGCTTTCTTATTTTGATAACGGAATTTTTAATAGTATTTAATACTACTTTCACTCCAGGTTCAACAAAATTATAATACAGGAATATACGAAGGAGTTTTTTTAACCTGAAGACAATTAAGGTTCCTGGAAGACAAAGCAGGATTTGTGAATGGACAGGTTATAGGTGCGTTCACAATGATCAGTATGAAAAATTGGAATTCTGGAATAATGTACATATCTAATGATGACAGAGGGACATCGGTTGGAGACTATTCGTATACAAGAAGAAAAACTAATATTTCTTCGTACAGTAGTGATTTTATTTTACGTGACGTAATATTCGTACCCTACGTATTAAAACTTACGCTGGAGACTCCTGATTGTAGATTTAAAAGATAAATGTTTAACACTACTCGAGCCTTATGCGGAAGCCACTAATTGTAAGAGAGTTTTCAAGGAATTCAAAAACTTCTTGAGAGCCTGCAAACACCATACGACATTTGGAAAACTCAAGAAATTGGACTGGAGAAATGAGGTAAACGAGAAAAGTCGACCGCACCAACAAGTGAATAATGGCTCAAATTGTGGAATTTTCATAATGTACTACTTGGATTTTATGGGTACTAGTATATTAATGGATGCACGATTTAAACCCAACGAATGCAGGGAAAGCATAGCTGAGACTCTACTGAGGTGCGCAGAGGATCGTATGTGGATATGCCTTTACTGTTCGGCCCCATGCGGAGAAGAAGATGCTGCAGTTCAGAAAGAATCCACCAGGATTGCACTCCCTATGGTGGAATAGAAAGCGATGAAGAGAAAAAGCTCAACTCTAAACTTCCTACAAAACCGTACATAGGACCTAAATATTCCTGCAAATTATGTAGACAGTTCGTTAAAAATGATGAAATTTGTCACTAGAAACAGTATCACAGAGACAATCGTTCATTAAGAAATACTTGTTTCTCAGATGGCTTGGAGTGGAAGACTCAACATAGGGGGTGATATAGATCAGGGTCGCAGTGATGGGTGGGAATGACCCTGACTCATTGATAACCTCTCACTAAAATTTGGTGACTTTACGTTATTATCATTTATGACATCGATGTGGATGAGGAAGATTTTTCTCATAAAACTTCAGGAATGTCATTTTTGACTCATCAAGAAGTGCAATCTTTGCGGTATATATGCAGTTAGCTACACCACTTCAAAAATATGGAAGGGGGTGGGGGATGTCAGCCTCACTGATCATATGAAATACATGTATGTATTCTAAAATGTACCTGTTGCTTGTAGAATACAATGTAATTTGTACCAGCAGAATATAATGAAAGATGCAAGAAAACATTTGTCTACACCTTTATTCTTATAATGAAAAGCATATAATAAAGAACAAGAATAGCTAAATTTACAGTTAAAAAATTAATTTCTGCAAAATTATTATTTCATCGATGGAAGTGATGAATTTTTGGATGGAATCATTAATTTCAACTGAGTTAGGTAAATTTGCAACCCGAAATATTAATTTTCAACCCAACTTTCAGATTTTCTCCAAAAGAAAATTAAGTTCTAAAGAACGAGGTTCAAATTTTCTACAAAACAGTCTGATGCTCAAAACACAAATATGAGTTATAAATATTCAAGTCCAATTTTAACCAAGTAGAAGAATTTTAAAAGATAATTAGATTTATCAATGTGTGACGTAGAATGGAAAAAGGGGGCTTAGCTCAAAAACTCGATTCTCGGGTTTTTATTGATTCTTATATATGAAGATGTGTCCGATCGATTTATGCAAACGCGAAATTTCTATAATAGAATATTGAGCTTGTTATTCACGCACAAAGTTGAGTACTCCATGCTTACTGCTCAAACTACCACAACTCTGAGCCACCGTATCGGTGAGTTCGGGTGACTGCGGCTCTTGCCCGGCCGGTCCGGCTCATAGATAGAGAAATCAAGAAATACTTTCTCTGTCTATTCCCCGAGCGCTCCCGAAGACACACAGATGGAAGGATCAGAGTGTAGTGGTAGACAGCTCATTTTCTACCTGTATCTTCAGACTTATCCTTCTACCCAAAAATCGAGTTTTTCAGCCAAGCTCCCTTTTCCCATTCCACGTCACATGTGGTAATAGAATTTTTGAGCAGCTCAGATGAATCCTTATCTGGAAAAGAATAAGTAGACTTTTCAGTAAAAAATAAATAATTCAGGATATAAAGTAGTTGAATTTTTTACATGGATTCTATTGAAACATATCGCGTTGCGGTTAAAAACGTGCATCTGCAACTTAATAACTATAAATCAAACTTTACAATCTTTTCTATTGTTGAAACTTTAAGAGAAGTGTGAGAAATATTTTTTTGCGTTTACAGATGAAAAGAATTTTTTATATGCGGAGAAGTCTTAAAATTAGTATCTACATCCACTGATTTTTATTGAAATTTATTACTTTTTAAAATCAAAAAGTATATGCAATGTTACATTCCTTCTCAAAGAGAGCCCTTTAGTGCGAAACAATTGAAAAAAAAATATTTAATGGGAGCAAAAAATTGAATTTCATTACAGGG
>WSXT02171278.1:0-22842 GCA_011762715.2 Neuroterus valhalla | reverse complement strand
AGGGATACAGTAGAGGAAAGCGGCGGGCGGGGGTCAGAGGTTACACAAATCAAATACCTTCTCTGATGAGAATGTAAAAAATTTATTTACACAGTTTAATTCTCGAATGATTGTTGAATTTTCTATGACAATAATTCAATTTTGTAATAAATTATTGAATACGCAGACCAACAAAATTAATTTTCAAAAACAGAAGTAAATTACAAGAAACATTTCACTTCTCAAAAAAAAGCTCGATTTTCAACCGGAAAGTATCTTTGTGATCAGAAATATCAACTTTCCACTAAACAGAACAATCTTTAAAAATACCATAAGTCTCATTATCGATTTATTGTGATAGCCTTACATTATTTATTTGAATTGTTAAATGTGCCGAAAAGAAATTAATTTTTTCATATCAGGTAAAAGGTCTCACCAAATCGCTACAAAGCCACCTATCAACCCATTTACAATAAATACTGAATTTTTTGGAACAGTCACCGGCTCAACCCTCCAACCCCGTGTCACTGTTGTCATCCAGGATCGGCCAACCGCTTCGTGCTGACCCCTTGGTGCGTTCTTCTGAACCTCCACTCCCATCCAAACTTAAGATAACTAAAAACTCTCTTGTTCGAAAAATTGACCCTTTTTTTAATAATCCCGTCTTTTATTAATAAAATCCATCTCTTTCAAAATTTTTCAAAATTTTGTATCTGGTAGAAATTTCATATACGATACATATAGATATAAAGTCAATAAAAGGTATATCCTCATAAAGACCTTTATGTTGAAACGATAAAAGTTAAACGACTCGCAAATAAAATCATCCAAAGCTATAAACTTTATTCGCTGCTGAGCTATAATCTGTCTTTCGTTATTTAAATTTACCTGCTGCCATTTATTATCGTGAAGCCTCTAAAATATTTCTAAAATTTTTATGAGAAAATATATTAAGTAAAAGTACTCATTTGACTGAGAATACTGAAATGATTTCTATTGCTTATATCGGAAATGTATAAACTTATAGTATCTACTGGGCTCAGTTTTCGAAGAAATAAATGAATATCCAATAAATTTGAATAATTGAATATCCAAATCTTGGAAAAGGATTTTCTGGTAGATATTTTTTTTCAACTCAAAAAGATTGATTTCTAGTTAACTAAAAATTATGAACGTCCAAAAAAATAGTATAATCTTCAATCAAAGGAGCTAAATCTTTTGACCGAGAATCAAATAGTTCAATTTTAACTTCAAAGAAATAATTTTTAAACCAGAAGAAAACGAACTTTCAGTTTGCGAATTTTTCACAAGATAATCAAATGTCCAAACAAAGAAGAGAATCTGCAATCAAAATGTTCAATTTTTGTAAAAAGGCAAGTTTTCAATAAAATAGTTCAGTTTTGAGTTTAAAAACTTTATTTCTTTTAAGTGAATGTGTGTTTCCCAAATAATGGAACCCTAAGCCAAGAAATAATTCATCAATTTGAAAAACTAACTTTTTTTAATTATAGTTTCATTTTTTACCAAACAGCAGAATTTCTAACCAGGAAATATGAATTTTTACCCAGGAAATATTAACTTTCAAACAAAAAAAATTAGTTTTCAACAGACTAAAATAGTTGATATTCAATCGATAAAAGATTTATTTTAAATGGAAAAACTAGGATTCATCCAAAAAACAGAAATTGCTAACAAAGTAGCAGTTCAATTTTCAACCCCAAAATACATGAATTTTCAAACCAAGGAAATTTGTTAAGTATTAAGAAAAAATAAATTAGAGCGTTTATTCATTAAGTAAAAAAACAATGTCCTGCAAAACACTTTAATTTTCAACCCGAAAATATGAAATTTTAAAAGCAAACTTTCCGTTAACTGGGAGAGACGGATTTTTAACAGAACAGTTTGATTTTTTAACCAAAAAGTATGAGCTTGAAACAAAAATGTTCAATTTCCAACAAAGTAATTGAAGCAACCAAAAAATAATGCTTTTATTCACAAGAGATTCATTCTCAAGCAAAGTATGATAGTAGACTTCTCAACCAAAATAAATGAACTCCAAATCAAAAATATTAGAATTCTTCGGAGTGTTTTGATAATGTGTACACCGAAGAATAAATGTCCCAATAATCATTGCAGTTTATTTCAGCTCCTTTGAAAATATTCGGTTCGAAAACTGGAGATTTTTCTCAGGAAAGAAGACCCTGGAATAGAATAAAGTTATTAGAAGAAATAAGAAAGAGGCTCAAATAGAAGGAGTTCATGCGATGGAATGAAGAAAAAAAACTTTCATAGGTTGAGGAATAAGGGGATAAAGAAATATAAACGTTGAGGATCCGAAAAAAAAGAAACGAAAAGGCATGTGATACATCAGAGAAAGAGTATAGAGGAGATGTGTGATCAGAAAAAAGAGGAGTAAAATAGGAGATTTGAAGAAGCGAAAAAGGCTAGAACAGTAGAAGAAGTTGAAAAAACAGTAAACAAAGAGAGAAAAAGAAAAAAAAAAGGGTAAACCAGGATATTGAGATGGTGAAATGGAAAAAGTATTTTATGGATGTGCTAGGAGGGGTAGAGAATGAAGTAAGGAAGGGTGGAAGAGAGGGAAGGGTAAAAGACGAAGATGAGGCCATAGCAAGAGAAGAAATAAACAATGTTTCAGAGTTGGAAAAGGGCAAAAGAGAGAAGGTTCAGGATTATCGGGGAGCGGCGTTAATGCCAACCTTGTTCAGAAAAGGAAGGGGAAGAAAAAAAATAAGGACTGGGAGATGGAAGAGAGTGTAGATAGAACGAGTTAAAAAGTTCTAATATTTGGGATACACCTTGCAAGCAAATGGAGATCATAAGGCCCATATATTAGAAAGAATAAAAAAAGTGGTAGGGGTTATGAAGCTGCTATGGGGTATAGGAAAAACGAGATCCAAGAAAAATTGGAAAAAAAGAGTGTGGTTATTTCATACCCTGGTATGAGAAAACGCAAAGGGGTCAATTAATTATCAGAAGAGGGAAGAGGACATGAAAATTTGAAGAAAAGCTAAGGGAGGGAAAGGAAGGGGAGTTAGCGAGAGAATGTCTGTAGGAGGTGAAAGAAAGAAGAGGGAGGACGATTGAGTTAATGAAATGGAAAGAAGAAAGAAGGGAGTTCCTCACAGACAGACATATGATAGAGGGAAATGTAGTAAATTTTGAAGAATTAGAAGAAAAAGAACAGGAAAGTCAATCAGTAGAAAGATAGAGAAGGATTAAGGAATCAAAATGCAATAAATAGTATAAGGTAATCAAAAGGAAGGTTCACCAAAGTATTTAAAAAGGGATAAGGAAAGAGGGATGGACAAGAATAGCAAGATTCCAATTGGGGAACGAGGTCAGAGGAGCGATGTGTTTGGAAGAAAGAGAGAGAAGAGAGTGCAGAATATGTGAATGGGAAGAAGAAACATTGGAACATGTATGGGAAGGATGTGTGAGGGGAAAGGAAGATGAAGAAAGATGACAAGAGAACGTGATAAGGATTCTGGGGAAGGAAGGACCGGGGGCGGAGTGGATGAGAGGACTGGAGGAAGCTAGAGGATCGAATGAGATACAATGAAGGTGGAAGATAAATGGAGAAAAAGAAAACCGGAGTCACACAGAAAAACAAGAAAATTGTTGATGATTTCTGTATGTAAATGATCGAAAGTTGCGTAAACCCTTGGGGTACACATTAAAAATAAAGAAGAAGAATATAGAGGAATCGTGATACAATAAATGATATAGCGGATTACAAAGAGTATCTCCCAGATTCCTGGAAAGATAGGAGAAATTAGGAAGGAAAAGAAGAGCTAGATGAAGGCTCAAAGAAGATGAGAGAAAATGCACAGTTTGCGAATGTATAGAGAAGGCATGCGAGGAAGTATATGGGATGGTTGTATGGGGAGGGGAAAAGAGAGAGGGATGAAGAGAGAATGAATAAAAGAACGCATGAGCCGGGATATGAGAGAGATGGATGAGATGATTGTGTATTATGAAAGGAGCAGAAGGGAGGATTACAAGAGAATATTTAGGAAGTTTTAGGGATGGGAGAAACAAATAAAAAAGGCATGTGATATATATTTGAGAAGGAGTATAGAGGAATCTGTTACAATCAATGGTATAGGGTATCAAAAAGAGGACTGCCCAGATTTCTGGACAAATGGGAGGGATCAGGAAGTACAAGAAGAGCTAGATGAGGATCCGGAGAAGATGAGAGAAAATGCACAGTACGTGAATCACATGGAAGCAAGTATATCAAGTTTGTGTATGAGAAGAGGGGAAAAGGGAGATGGATAACAAGGGAACGATGAGAAAGTCTTAGGAGGGGAAGAGACGACGAGGCGAATAGATGGAGAAGATAGAAAAAGATTGCGGAATCGAAGAAGAAGAATGATGGAGTGTGCAGGAGAAATTAAAGAAAGCATATAGATGATGAGAGAAAATGCACAGTTTAAGAATGTATAGAGAAGGCATGGAAGCAAGTATATGAGGTGGTTGTATGAGAGAAGGGGAAAAAGAAGAAGGATGATGAGAGAATAATGGGAAGCTTTTAGGGAAGAGGTAGTGCGAGGAGAATAGATGGATGAGGTAGAAAAAGCTTGTGGTGTTGAAGAAGAAGACTGAGGGAGTCTTCAGGAGTAACAATAGGAAGAATATGCAAGAGCATATTTAAAAAGTTTCAGGGGCTGAAAGACTGGAAAGAATGTGGATGAGGAGATGGAAAAGCTAGAGGATTAACAAGGGAAGAATAAGATATAAAGGTGCAACGAAATGGACGTTATGTGACGAGACAAATCATGAGTAAAGAAGAGTAAATACTGAAAAATTGGACGTGAACTCTAATGAGCCGTTCTTAAAAACAAAATAAGCAAAAAAGTAAAATCAATACTAGAAGATTGGAAGGGAGAGGAGTATCTTTTTAGGGTTAGAAAGTGCTTATTGTTTGACACGCTACCAGACGAGATCTACCCTACCAAATACTTAGTTCTCGAAAGCCTTCAGTCGAGCGTAACGATCGACTTCCTACAACAAAGATTTGCTCTCACACGTACGAATCGCAACCATTCTTCTTCTCTCACGCTCTTCCCTTCACCTTCCGCTCTCTCTCTCTCTCTGAATCGTCTTTTTGCTCTTTTTTCCCTGTGCTCGTTTATGTGTGTGGGTAAAACTATTCTGCACAAAGAAGACAAAAAGCAAAAACCCGAGTAAAGGAGTCCGTGTGTGCATTGCTGCTGTCAGTGACTAGCTTGAAATTGACTGACATCGATAAATTCTATCGAATGTATATTCCATTGAGATTCCTATCTCTTTTTAATCCTTGGTACATTGTGAGTCAAGATTCTTCAAAAAGAAGATTAAATGCTTCTACGATGTATGCATTTCATTTAGACGGTATTCTGTAATAGCTGGCAAGCCTCTTTTTTGCTGCGAGGAAGAGAAAATGAAAGTGGATGAAAAATTGACTAAAGATGAGAGGGTGAAAAATTCCTTTGAAGTAGGAAAGAGGATGAATATTCATTTGCTCAAGATTCTCTTTTTTGAAAAGAGAAATCTTGTTGCGATAATTAAAATGTATTTACAAAATTCTTTGAATGTGGAGGAAAATCGAGATAGCATTATGATTTCTCCCTTTTTATTGACAATTGCTTCCTTGCTAATTCCAAAAGGTTTACATTTCATTTCTGTAATTTTTTACTGGCTTCTTTTCCTTTTCACCCGACCCTCCCTCATTGTTTTATCTCCTCTTTCTTTCCTCTTTTTATTCTCGTTTCACATCAACATCCTTACACGTCCTACTTTCCTTACCTCTGATTCATTACCTTTGATGAGACGTCACTCTTCACTTTTTGTAACTACGCCTCATTTCCTTTTCTTTTTTTACATCGCTCATGATTGTCTTGTTTCGTTGACCTCACTTATCTCATTCGCCTCTCTGGTTTTCCCTTGCCATAAGCCATTTCATTTATCCTCTCTTACTCCTTTAGACGGGAATATCCTTACTCGATCTTAGTACGCGTTCTGAATTTCTACATCCATTCTTCTTAGCTTCCTCAGACCCTTTCTTCTAACATCTTTTTACCTCTTCTCCTCATCCATGCTTGCACCTCTTTCTCCTTCTTCGTCAGCATCCTTCACACGAATTCCCCTTCTTCTCCAAGCTTTTTCTCCTAATCATGATCTACTCTTGGCATCTCCCTGTCATCCGTCTAAAGTATGGCCCCGTAAAATATCACTTAACACCACAATCACACTTTTGTGTTTCACCATCCACCCTCTCTCTTCTCTCCAACCATCTGATAGTATTCTAGAAGCATTTCACTACGTTCCTCCTTTCTGCTCTTCCTCCTCTTTATTGCCGCCATTTTCGCTTGACTCTCTGTCCCTCATTTTCTTAGCGTCTCCTTCTTGTGTCTTCTCCTCCTTTTTAACCTTTTATAAATCTCTCCTACGTTATTTTCCTTCAAGTTTCTACCTCCAGAGAAGAATTTAATAGTGATAGTCGTTTGGAACTTTACTATCGTAATGTGCTTTCTAGATAGGAATAGAGATGCACTGATGCGCTTTATTATTTTCTTTACTAATTGCAAGATTGTAGGGCCTCATCAATCCCTACAACTCCTTCTCCTCCCTCACCCCTAATTCTTCTCCAGATCTCTCTCTATTACCCTTCCTACAAAAAAGAATCAGGGAGATGTGTAGCGATATGAAATGAATAGAAAGTTAGGGGAAAAATGATGTAAGGGGAGAGAGTGAAGGGACTTCGGAAGAATATTTTGGGAAGCAAGAGAAATTAGGGTTAGTAGGGTATGAGAAGAGAGAAAAAGATGAGATGGAAATAAGGTTTACTTGAAAGAAGGGATGTGAAGGCAAGTGAGAGTTGGAAGAGGAACAAGGAGAGAGGGAAGGGAGCTATTGAACGACCTGCTAGGTTGAAAACCCCGCTCTTATAGGTGAATGAGGAAAACTTAGAGAAAGATGAGAGTATGGGGGGGGGGGCAGTGAGGGGAAGCGAGGAGAAATAAAGGATAAGTAGGATAATAAATAAAAAGAGATGACGGTAAGCGATTGGAGCAAGCAGGGTAAAAGGGAAATAAGGAAAGGGGAGGGCAAACTGGGAAAGATTAAATGAAGGGATGGAAAAGGAATTCAAGGGAAGAAGATGACTCCGGGCAAATGCCCATATAATTTCGGTCAGTTGTCCGGCCTTCGTTTTAAAAAGAGAGAGTGTAGGAAAGTAAATGTAGATGAGGGGATATGAATCGGAGTTCGGACCGGGGGTTTAAGGAGGGTAAGTGCGAAAAAATGAGTGTGTGAAGGGAATCAAGGGTATTCAATGGGGAATGAAGGAGAGGACAAGGGTAACTGGTTATGGTGTTTGAAAATGAAGGTGAGGGGGGGGGGATAGAAAATGAGGGAAATTTGAGGCAATGGTTCAGACGGTAAGTGAGGGTCAATAAGAGATTAAGGGGATGTAAAACGGAGAGAAAGGAGATGTGCAGAAACTCCTCTACTTTTGTTCAGGTATCTGTCCGTCGTGAACTAAATGAAAAGAGAGAGGAATCAAGGGTGAATGAGATGAGATGAGTGGAGATTTGTGAAGAAGTTTTGGAAAGTGAGAGAGTAGTGGATCAGTGAGAGGAAGTGAGGAGAAATGAGGTGGGTAGAGGGAAATAAGGGAAGTGAGGGGAAACGACAGAAAGTAGGGCAAGTGAAGGGCGAGGACAAGAGTAGGTTGGTGATGTAAGCAGACATAAAGGAAAAGGATTAGGAGAGTAAGTAAATGAGGAGAAATGGATAGAAGGGATGAGAGAGATAAGAGGAAATAATAGTAAGTAGAGCAAGTAAGAGGCAGGGATGAGGGTTATGTGATGAAGCGGATGGGCATAAAAGAAAAGGAGCAGAAGATGGAGCAAATGAGGGGGGAATCATGAGAAGGATGAAAAAGCAAAGGAGGGTGAATAACGAAATAAGGAAAGGAAAGGCTAGTTGATTGTAGGACGGGTGAGTGAGGGGAGGGGTGAGGCTAAGTTGGTAAAGTGAACGGACATGGAGGAAATGGAGCAAACGAGCAGAATTGACAGAATAGATGGGACGAAAAGCAAGGAGTAGAAGGAGTATGAGAAGAAGGTCTTTCAAACTGAGGAGATGTGTGAAGGAGGGGACAAGGGTAAATTTACAGACAGTAAGTAAGGGTCTAGAAGATGATGAGGGGATAGGAAGGGGAAAATAAGGAGACGCACACAAGGAGAAGTAAGGGGGAGTTAAAATCAATGAAGAAGTGAGGAAAGATGAGGAAATGGTATGACATTGTGGGAAAGCGGGTAAAGTCGACGAAAATTGTGGAAAAAAAGCAGAAAAGAGGGCGAATCAGGAGACATTGATAGAATGATTGTAACAGAGAGTAAGGTGTTGAAGGAATTAGTAAAATGGTGGGAGTCATAATAAGTTCACGAGGGAGGGAAAGGTATATCTTATTGACCATTCCAACGACCTGATATTCCACAAAACATGCAAATACAAATAAGGGGGAAGAAAGAGAGAATTGTGATGGTGCATTGGGAGATCGTGAGAGAGTGATAGGATAGTGGAGGGACGTTAAATGAAAGGAGAGGGTTAAGAGGGAAATAAGGAAAACTAAGGAGAAATGATGGTTACTGGTTTAAGTAGGAGGCGTGAACAGACTATATGGAAGGAGTAAGGGGAAATGAAGGTAATGGAGTAGAAAGCTCGCATATGAAGGGGCATTGAAGGGATGGATCGGGCGAGAAGAAATGATCACGAGGTAAAAAAGGGAAAGAAGTAAAAAAAAGGATGCGCTAAGGAGGGGGAGGTCTTGTTTTTCCCACTTGCGGGTAAATAAAGCGGAAAGAGGAAAAGAATTGCCACAGGATCGTGACCTTCATCTTAGTGCGTTCTCACCGAGGATCATAACCTTGCTGTGATCCATGCTGATGCTAGGATTACGTCACCCAATAAATGAGCGTCCTGGTTCTTGTAAAGAGTAAAAGAGGATCAGAAAGTACAGAAGCCTGAAAAAGCGTTAAGTCGCTTGATGAGTTCTGGGAGATATCTCTTACCAGCTGTATATCATTTTCATTTTATTACGGTACTTCGTTATGCCACCTCATTGCCGGACACCATCAGCCATCTGATGTTCTTTTAGGATTTATTGAGCACCATTTTTTACTTCTTAACTTCTAGAATTGACTAATCATAGGGGACGTCCATGAACTTTGTTACCAATCCTGGACTATTTTTGCTCCCATCCATCCTCCCTTCTCATTAATTCCTTTCTTTATTCATTTCAAATAAAGTGCATTCTTCTCTTTCTTCTTCCTTCCTTACTTCTCTTTTTCACCAAAATCATTCGTATTCAAAATGACCTCTAATTCTTGTCTTACACTCCCTTCTCTTACTTAACCTAATTCTCACTCAAACCATTCCTTTCCAATATACATTTTATCCTCCCTCTGGTATCCTTTTCAGCAGTTTCGTAAAGAAGGTAAATGATGAGCTGGAAATAACGATGGTCATTCACAATCTTAACTTAATTCATTGTCATATTCCTCTTATCTGTTGCTACAAGAGACCAGATAACGATATTATTTCATGATGAAAGATTCCTTCTCTTACAATAATGATTCAAAACATCCTAATGAGATGTGGAAATGAAATAAAAATGTGTCCCTCTTCAAGTCAAAAATATTTTTTATAATCAGACATCAAGAATGATTCAACTCCGTCAAACGAGATAGACATTCAGAATAACTTTTGAATCCTTCTTATCATTTTTATTCGAATATCAGTATGGTATATTTATACTTGGGCATTCATGTGACGTAACTGTATCATGAAAGGTATTTTATGATGTTTTCGAAAATTTCTGAATATTCATTTCATTTACGACAGAAGCCACATCAACTGAGACCTGATTCAAAACGCTGATTATAAAATTTGATGAAAGATTGTATAAGAGCAGGTACCATTTATTAGACTAATAAATTCACCTCTAGAGTAACGAAAGAGTTTACACAACTTCAAATTCCATTATTGGATGGTATACAAGTGATTAAAAGCTGTTATGCGTAGAAAATGGTGTCTTGCAAACTAAACATTGCTTTCATATTTATGATAAAGCTATCCAACATTGTGGTTCCATCAGCAGCTTCTAGACCTCCACCATTAATATCAATTAGAGTCGAACCATCAGTTTCAGATGCTTCAGACGCCAAACAACGTATCTTCATCTTTGGAGAAAGAGTTCCAGGCGACAGACCCATTTCCCTTCCTAGCAGTGAAAGATTAATAAATTCACCACCTGATCAAGAAGGTAAATGTGAACACACAGTAACTATTGAAACACCGCATGGAGAGAAAATTACTCAAGTGTAACTTGAAAGTTTTCTAAACGATCGTTCTCAAGAAAAACGTGTTTATGAATTGGGTATAGTCCAAATCACGACAAAGTAACTATCATGTTCTGCAGTGAAACAGGACGTAGAATCGATTCTGGGTGAAGTCGTCGCATGGTATTTAAGTCAAACTCTACAATGATCTGTCGCTGATCTGAAATTTATATTGAATATTTCTACTTTATAATATATCATTGTTTATGTCCTTTTATTCATTCTATCTTAGTTTACTGAGAATTCATCGATAACTCTATCCTCCAGGAATGAGTATTAGAAACCCTTAGCCACCGTCAACAACATTCTTCAGGAATCTCATGGTAGTAAAAATGATTAAAGGATATTAATTATGGTCAGTAGCATCACTCTTCAATGGGTTAAAAAACTATCAACATTGGCCACAGCAACCTCTCTGCAATAGTCAAAAACATCCTTTAGCAACAGTCAACAATATCCTTCAGCCATTTCATGGCGATAAATCTGATTGTAGGTTGTTAATTATGGTCAAGAACATCACTCCTGAATGGTTGAAGACAGCCAGCAACATTGTTCAAAAAAACTCTCAGCTACTGTCAACAACATCCTTCAGCGATTTCCTGGAAGTAGAAATGATCAGATGATGCTTATTATAATCGATAGCATCACTCCTAAATGATTAAGAACAACGATCTATATTGACCACTGAAATCTCTGAGCAATAGTATAAGACCTCCTTCAGCAATTTTATGGTAGTTAGAATGATTTGAGGATATTAATTATGGTCAAAAACATCACTCTCGGGTGGTTGAAAATAATTATCATCATTGTCCACTTAAACCTCTCAACAAAAGTTAACAACATCCTGCAGCAATTTTATTTTAGTACAAATGATTAAAGGATATTATTTATGGTCGAAAACGTCACTCTTGATTGTTTGTAAACAACTATCAACATTGTTCACCTAAACCTCTCAACAACAGTCAACAACATCCTTCACCAATTTAATGGTGGTACACATGCTTGAAGGATGTTGATTATGGCCAATAACATCGCTCCTGAATGGTTGAAAACAGCCATCAACATTGGCCACTAAACCTTTCAGCAACTGTCAATAACATCCTCCAGAAGTTTTATCGTAGTAAAAATGATGGGAAGATATAAATTATGGTCAGAAACATCACTTCTGAATGGTTTAAAACAGCTAACAACATTGGCCATTAAAACCTCTCGGCAACAGTCAACAACATCCTTTAGTATTAGTCAACAACATCCTCAAGTAACAGTCAAGAACATCCTTCATCAATATAATGGTTGTGCAAATGATTGAAGGATGTTAATAATGGTCAATAACACCACTCCTAATTTGTTGAAAACAGCCATCAACATTGGTCACTAAAACCTCTCTACAACAGTAATAACATCCTCCAGCAGTTTCATTGTAGTACGAATGATGAAAAGATATAACTTATGGTCAGAAACATCATTCCTGAATGGTTGTGAACAACTATCGAAATTCGCCACTGAAACCTCTCGGCAACAGTCAACAACATCCTCCATCAATATAATGGTGTCAAATGATTGAAGGATGTTAATTATGATGAATAACAACACTCCTAAATGCTTGAACACAGCCATCAACATTGGCCACTCAAACCTGTCAGCAACAGTCAACAAACTCGAACAGCAATTTCATGCATGTAAAAATGAATAAAGGATGGTCATTATGGTCAAAAACATTACTTTCGAATGGATGAAAACGACTATCGACATTATCCACTAGAACCTCTCAACAACAGTGAACAACATCCTCCAGCAATTTTATTGTAGTACAAATGATGGGAGGATATTCATTATGGTCTAAAATATCAGTCCTGAATGGTTAAGATCAACTATCAACATTGGCTACTGGAACCTCTCGGCAATAGTAATAAAATCCTTGAGTAACAGTCGAAAACATCCTTCAGCAATCTTATGGTAGTAAGAATTATTGAAGAATGTTAATTATGGTCAGTACCAACACCCCTAAATGGTTCAAGACAGCCATCGAAATTGACCACTCTCAGCAAGAGTCGACAACCTCCTTCAGCAATCTTATAGTAGTAGAAATGATTAAAGGATGGTTATTATGGTCAATATCATCACACCTGAATGGTTGAGGACAACTATCAACATTGGCCACTGAAACCTCCAAGCGAAAGTCAAGGACATCCTTTAGTACCAGTCAGCAACATCCTTCAGAAATCTCAATGTTGTAATTATGATTGAAGGATGGTAATTTGGGTCAATAACATTACTCCTTAATTGTTGAAAACAACCATCAATATTGGCTGCTAAAACCTCTCATCAACAGCCAACAACATCCTTCAGCAATTTTATGGTAGTACAAATGATTGGAGGCTGTTAATTATGGTCAATGACATCACTCCTCAATTGTTGAAAACAACCATCAACATGGGCCACCGAAACTTCTTAGCAACATACAACAACATCTTTTAGTAACAATCAACAATATCCTTTCGCAAAAATCAACAACATCCTTCAGGAATCGTATGGTAGGGAAAATGATTGAAGGATCTGAATTATGGTCAAGAACATCACTCCTGAATGATTGAGAACAACCATCAACATCGGCCACTAAAACCTCTCAGCCATAGTCAACAACATTCTTTACTAACAGTCAACAACGTCCTTTAGCAATTCCATCGTATTGCTGAATTCCGAACCAAAAAAGTAGATTCCAACGGGTGAGGAAATCCTGTTCAACCCTTTCCAAAACTTGTCAACCAGAAAGATAGATCTTTCACAAATAAAATGAATTTTCAAGAAAGTAGCGCAACCCTCAATGAAGCAGTTATATTTACCATCAAATATGTGATGCAATGAAATCTAATTTTCATTAAAAATATGAATTCAAAACGACTCGCATAAATTCCTAACCAATTTACTGAATTTTCATCTAGAAACCATGGATATCAACTTGAAGAGAAAATAATTAAATTTCCAGCAATAGGCTGATTTAAAATTACTCCAATCACTTCTGCTTATTATAGCTCAATTATCATACCACTGGGTCTAGCCATTTGCTAATTACTTATGCCTAATTCAAACAATAAATAATGCATTGAGGGAATTATTGTTGGCTGATCGACTCTGAATTCCGGTAGAGAGATCGAAATATTTTAAGCGACCTACACCTAGCTGCATTCGATTATTTCAATAAGGAAAGATAGGATATTACAACTTTTAGAGAGAAATTCCTGGAAAATAGTAACTATTCTATAAAACCGATGACAGCAGCTGGTTTGTGATTCTTGACTCGTTGAGATCTCAAAGGAAAGCATAGATGGGCGTGGTCAGCGCTCAGATGGGTGACCATTCAGGATCCCTGATTATTATCTTCATTCTTTATTTGTTTACACTCATTATCTTTCATGAGCTTAAAAGTCCTCACATAGGCATTATATTTACAATAACATATTTATTTTTCTTCATCTTCAAACCTCATCCACTGCCTTACCAACTATTTCTTACAATTTGGTCCTTAAATGACTCCTGATTCATAACGCTTGCAACCTTTGTGACTTGGCCCTGGATCTTCGTTTTCTTGTACCTCATTCAATCCAAAAATCGCGGTTATATCCCACAACACCACTTTCATTTCTTCCTATCAGGGAGTCACTGCTTGGCTCTTAATTATTCCCTTGAACCATACACAACTCTCTTCTCTTCTAGCCTCCTGATTTGTTCCTCACCTTCTCCATTTCCATCCAAACCCAATTTTATTTTTCTTCCATTCCCCTGTAACTTCCCTCACCCTTCAAATCCTCTTGAAATACTTTGTTTACTTCCGCAGCTTGATCTCATTTATACTATTCCTACCTTCTCTTCCCTTGTTTCTCACCTCCTATTCCACTCACTCCTTTGCCACTTGTTCGGCCTCTTTCGTTTACCTTTCCGTCTTCAACCCCCCTCTCTCTCTCTCTGCCTTCCTTTCCCTCTCCCTTCGTTTCTTACCTAACCCTTTTTCTCGATCTCTTCTCTTCCTGCTTAGTTCTCCTATTCCCACATCCCCTCTGCTCCATATTTTATACTGAATTCTCACTTCGTCCTGTGTACACTTCGTTAAATTATTGTCGCGGAAAAAATTTACTCAGAGAATAGGTGTGCACACTCAATGATATCGAACGTCTGCATCTTAACTCGTCTGCCTGTAACCGGCTGCGCTTGGAAGTATCGGTTTTCTGAATTTTACTACTCCCTTGACCAAATGTCTAGGTAGATGCGATCCTTTAGGAACCAGATAAAACCCCAGCTGCAGATGATAAGGCTTTCATAGTAAGGAAAAACTCACAGGATTGAGTACTGACGATTTCCTGTAAGAAGGGAAAATTTAAACATGTAAGAACCCAAAAAGGGGATTTATGGAAGTAAGAATCCGCTTCCATCTAGTTAATATTCTATATCGATAAAATTTCACTGAAGAAATCTGATAAAAAAGAGTGGTTGAACAAAATCACCGGCTGGGCGAAAATTACCATTTGCGTCAGTTTCAGGTGACGCATGCTCTATGTGAACTCTAGCTGTATGGTGACCACAGTGGTCCACAGTTACTTCGCAGATGCAAATGAAAAAGGAGAACAGAAACCTCTTCCGTGAGAGAGAACAAGGGGATGCAAATGAATCGACGACTGGTTTGACCGCAGCAGAATTTACAATGGATCTTCCAACTTTCCTCTTTTTTTGACCTAGTATGTTTTTCCCATCTGCTAGGCAGGGATCATACAAAGGAAAGTAAATAGTACCAGTTTTTGGCATTCAATATTCTTTCTTGACTTCTTACTCTTGTTGATACTCTCTTTCTTTTATGGGTTTGGATGTCTTTGGAAAACCATCAACAACCTATTTAATTCACTTTGTTCTTCCCTCCATACTCGTTCCTCTCTCTTCATACTTTCTTTACCCTGACATTTCTCAATCGAAATCCACTTTTTTGTCTTTTGTCCTTCATCCATTCTTCACTCAGTTTATTCTCATTCAATATCCAATTTATTCTTCATTCTATACTCTCTTCTCCCACTTCATATGTTCCTTAACCTTGCGATTCCTTTGAGAAATCCAATTCATTATTTCTTCTATGCCGTGTTCTCTCCCTCTCCTCCATTCCTCACGCCGACCATTTTTATTCAAAATCCACTTTTTCCTCCCATAACCTCTTCTGCCTTCTTATCTATTCATTACCCTGATCCTCAACATTGATAATCCACTTCGTTCTCCCTGCTACACTCTCTTATCCCCCTTCATCAATCCCTTCCTTTGACCATTCCCATTCCGATTTACTCTCTTTTTATTTTGATATCCCTTTCTTCCCTATCTATTTATCACCCCGACCAATCTTATCGAAAATACACTTCATTCTCCTCCCTACGATAAATGATTCATCCCTCCATCTATAACCCATATATCCCTCACCCTAGCCATTCTAAACGACAATCCACTCTTGTTTTTTTCTTTTATACCCTCTTCTTATACTTCACCTGTTACTTACACTAGAAGTTTTCATTAAAGATCCTAATTCAAGATCTGCTTCATTCTTAATTTTACGCCACCTCCCCCCCCCCTCCCCTTCATTCATTCCCTACCCTGACGATTTCCTATGCAAATCCACTCCTTTCTTCATTCCGTATGCTCCACTTTTTCCTCATCCATTTTTCACCGTAGTCATCCTCATTCAAACTCCACTCTTCTCACCTTTCATCCATTCCTCACCCTGACAATTCTCATCAAAAATTCACTTGATATTTTTCCTTATAATCTCTTCTTTTTTCTTACCCATCCCTCACCTCGACCAGTCCTTTCCGAAATCTTCTTCTTTCTTACATTCATTAATTTTCCCACCCTTCATCAACATTAAGTTGTAGCCATTCCATTTTTGGTTCAAAATTATTAATATATTTCATTGAAAATATAAATCTTGTTTGACTCGAAACTTTTACAATTGTATTTATATGTCTGAAAAAATTAAAATGCGATTTTCGAAACTAATTCATTGGAAATTCATCTAACTTGGTTACGAATTGATTCCTCGTCCTTCAACTTTTTTACTGATAATAAACTTCTTTTCCGTAAACTCGATTTCCTCTTTTCAATTTAAATATTGGATCCAAAACATGGCCTGGAGACTGCTATACTCTTGGTTCGAGCGCGAACGTTGGAGGGAGGCCGATGCCTGACCACATTCGCATCGCATCACTGAATGGCATATCTCCTCTTCAGAAGACAATTCTTACCCAATTTAAAATGATTGTACGCAGAAAATTTCTTGGAAAGATTTTAACAACAGTAAAAAAAAATGTTATAAAAATGGAATCTGGATCTTTCAGAGGACTTTTAGTCGGTGGGCGACAACATTCATCCTGTCTTCCATAGTACGTTCAAACTTCGTGCGGTCAGTTCATTCAATTTTTTTGTGAAAAACACTAAGTACAATAAAGTAACCAGACTGCTCTGGTCCCACATTGAGCGCGGACGTTGAAGAGAAGCCGGTTTCTGAACAAAGTGGCATTCCATTACTGAATCGCAGGGCCTCTGTGCAGTCAGACGACGGTGCGACAAAATTTTTCTGGACAAATTCATTTTTAGGATTCGGGTTCACGAAGCAGATTATTTGAAATTTGTCTCACAACTATAATCTTCAGGAGTATAAACGAAAATTCAAACAATTTTCCAAAAAAGAGTAAATCTGCCTTATCAAAAATAACAGATATAAGAATGAAATAATGTGACATTTATTTCTTCTTTCATAGATCATAATTACTTTGGACAATCATTTTATTCTATATTATTAATAAACATAGTGGATAATAAATAATTTCTTAAGGATGTTCTGCTCTTTTATTGAGCGTGGACTTTTTAGAAAGGCCAGAGCCTGACTAAAATGGTGTTACATCACTGAATCTCAGGGCGAATCCGGCTTCATATATTGGAGCATACAACGCATTTGGACAAAATGATTTTTAGAAGACAATTCTCATCCGATTCGAATTTTTTTTCGAATAAAAGCCAACAAGATTCCGTATCAAGTTAATGGAGCAGAGTTTTAAAAAAGCTCTTGAAATCAGTAATTTCCATAAGCGAAAGAAGTGAATCTGCTTCGTTGAGAATGACAGATATGAAAATAAAAAACATATTCTACCAAATGACTTTGAGCTGGTCGTCGACAAAATTCAAGCCGGCATTCAAACGCCGCGCATTAATTTTCTTCAGATAGTAGTACTTAATGTTTTTTCTTGTTAAAAGTATTTCCAATGATTTGAAATTTGTTACATAGATCGATACGTTCGTCTTTCTAGGTCCCTATTTCCAGAATGAAAATTTACCCCTTATTCGTTGTGTAATTATACTTTTTCATTCTAGTTTTTATTGTTCTGTTTGGCCGCAATAACCTCTAATTTGGAGTAAAAACTTTATATGAAAAACTCATTAATTTCTGCCGTTCCCTGATAATAATATCGCAGACTTAAAGTAGTATTGGATTTGAAATACTGTCTGCAGATTGCTGTGTTCTTTAATCGGGCGCGGACTTTATAGAAAGGCCAAGGTCTGAACAAAGTGGTGTTACATCACTGAATCTCAGGGACAACCCGGTTTCATATAATAGAGCCTACAACACATTTGGACAACTTGATTCTGAGAAGACGATCCTCATCCAATTCAAAAATTTTTTTTCAAATAAAAGCCAATAAGATTCCGTATCCAGTTAATGGAGCAATTTTTGAAAATGCTCTTAAAATCAGTCATTTTCAGAAGCGGAAAAAGTTTTTCAAACTTTTTTCCTGAAAAAAGTTAATCTGCATAATAAAAAATGACAGACATGGTAATAAAAAACTGAACCCACTAAAAGACTTTTAGTCGGTTAGCGACAACATTCATCTCTCTTCCCATGGTTGATTAATAGGTCGCGCATTGCAGGAGAAGTCAGTAAATTTATTTTCACGCGTATGCATTTTTCACGCTAGGAGTGCTTCAGAATGGCGTCATAAATCCGCGAGGGACGTAACAGTCATTGAAGCGGGAACAGTATCTGGTCTGGCTCATCCGTTCATTATAGTGGCAGATGACAGATGATTATCCAATACCAAGAGCATAAACCTGACTCTGATTACTTTCGTCTCTCCGGCACTGAATAGAACTAGATGTGCTTTCAACGAGGCCACTCTAGAATCCAGATCATCCTCTTCGACGTTGCCTCGAGCAGTGAACTGACTTGGTAAGGTGTTTCAGAGCTCTCTCTCTCTATGCTCCAGACTTTGGTCTCTATAGAGCTATTGAGACTTGCTTGGACAGTCCTGAGTACTCTTGACCTGATTACGCTAACGCTGTTGCTACCTTACTTACTTGCTTACTCTACTTCCGTTCGAATCGCCTTAATTCCTGCAACATTCACTGGTGCACAATCCTACCCCGGATTCAGTAGTTGTGATACTGAATAGACGCTGAGCCCAGGTACTTTAGCCCGTATTGGGTAATTTACTTCTTGAAAGCATCAGCTATTGTTTCTGTTACATCACGGAAAAATTAGTTCAAGTAGACTGCAGGCGCCTACAGGAAAGGGATTCATGGCCTATTAAGTTAATAATTAGATATTCTAAATAACCCTTCCTCACCTTGTATCTACCCCTTCCCATCTCTTCGCGATCCTTTTATTTTCCTTGTTTCCCCCTTTTCGTTTCTCTCTTCCCTTTGCTTTCCTCACTGACTCTGCCCTTATCACTTCCCTTCGTTCGATCTCCTCCACTAATTTTCACGCTTTAACCCTCTTCTACTTCTTTTAATTTACTTCTCTTCATTTCTTGTCTTTTAACTTCA
Source organism: Neuroterus valhalla (assembly GCA_011762715.2). Taxonomy (NCBI): domain Eukaryota; kingdom Metazoa; phylum Arthropoda; class Insecta; order Hymenoptera; family Cynipidae; genus Neuroterus; species Neuroterus valhalla. The sequence goes on along the minus strand of WSXT02171278.1, from coordinate 3,607 downwards.
CATTATCCTCCTCACTGTCAACTTCATTCTTTATTTTCCCATAATCCGCTCACTGCTCTTCCCATCCTTTCACTTATTTATCCCCTTTCATCCTCCCACCATCACTCATTATCATCCCTCTTCTCTTTTCAGCTTTCTTCTCTTAATCCCTTTCCCTTCTTCATTTCTCCTTATCCTTCTTACTGTCCCTCATTTTCTCTTATTCTCCTCACATTTTCTTGTTGTTCCACCTCCTTTGCTAATTTCCCTTTATTCCCCTTTTCTTATAGATATTTCTGAAACATAGCAAAACAAATCTTTAACCTCAAAACAAAATGCTTATTTTAATAAGAAGATGAGGTTTCCGGTAAATGAACCAAATAGTTTGATTTCCAACAGGGGAGGTGAACTTTTGAATAAAATAATAAACTTTAAACCAAGAAATTGAATTCTGAACAAAGTCCTTCAACTTTCAACCAGAAAGGATATTGAATTAAAATCCAAAACAGGTAAACTCAATCGGAATAAAGTATTCTTAAACAAAATAGTCAAATTTCGAACAAAGAAGATAAATTTTATACAAGAAATATCATTTTCTAACAAATACTGAAAGCTTCTTGAATATCTTTCGAAAATTGCATTCTCAACCAAAAAGTATTGATTTTCTACGAAAAAAACTCAATTTTTGATCCGAAAAGACAGATTCCCAACATCAAACTCGCATTTCTAGTTTGGAAGAAAAATTTTCAACAAGAAATTTAGAATTTGGATCAATCATTTTGTTTTCAACCGAAAAGGACCAATTTTGAAGAAAAAAATAGAATCCTGACAAACGGGTTTTAATGAAATCGCTGAATTTGAATCGAGAAGATTTATTTCCTGTTAAAAGAGAAAATTCGAATAGTGGAAATAAAGAAATTGTTTGAAAATCACAGAAATCGAATCATTAAATCCTCAAACTTATTTTCCGAACAAATTTGTTCAACCGAACAATATCCATTTCCAATAAAAATTAGGATACTCTAACTTTTAGGTAAAAATTAATGTTTTACCCAAAATAACCAGCTTCGAACGAGTCGAAATTTCAAATTTTTAGTTAGAAATCCAACTTTTTGATTGAAAATTAAACTATATTGGTAGAAAGGCAAGTAATTGGTCGAAAGTGAATTCTTTTAATAACTATTCAATTTCTTGGTTGTATATGTTGCTGGTAGTTTAAAATCTAATTTTTTTGTTGAGGATTGAAATTATTTGTTAGAAAATATTCTTTCTGTTTAATAGTTGAATAGTTTGTAGTCAAAAAGTGCGTTTTAAATCCTACTGCTACTGGTTAATAAATACATTTTTAGCTTCAAACAAAATTAGATTTCAAACTTGAATCCGAAACAGGTATAAAAAACAAACACCATAGAAGAAACGATTTTTCAAGATATAAGTTAAATTTTTCAAAAAAATTATCCGATCATTACTCCAAAAATACGAATTCTTAAGAGAAATATTGAATTTTGCATTGAAAAAAAGATTAATTATCAGGACTATACATATTGAAACAAGAAAATCGAATTAACAACAAAATAAATTATTTTTTTAAAAGGCATGCATACTCTATCAAAAATATTCGTATTTTAACCAAACAGAAGAAATTTCAACAGAAAAGGAAAATGTTAAACAAAATGATTGAATTTTCAACAATAAAAAAACTTTCCATCTAAGTTGTTGAATTTCTAACCGAAAAGATTCATTTTCTACTAATAAGACGATTTGAATGGAAAAAATAAAAAGATTTTTGCAAGAGCATAACAGTTGATTTATACAATTCTCAAACTAATTTTTATAAACATATTGTAGAAACAAATCTCAAATCGGAAGGTTATGAGAGTCGAAATAAGTCCACTTTCATATTTTTTAATGAGAAATTCTTTTGCTGAAGATTCAATTTTTTTGTTAAAAGTTCAGTTTTATTTGTCGGGAATTCACCAATTTTTTAGAATTTTGAATTGTCGTAGGTTAGTCCAAAATCTAATTATTTCGTTGAGAACTCAATGAGTTGGTTAGAAAATTTATCTCTTTGAGAATGAATTTTTTAGTAATGAAATAAGATTTACATAACAGCATTTCTAAATAACGAAGAATTCAATCAATGATTCTGGACCATAAGATGTTCTGGAACAAATTCAAGCGTTTTGTCCCACGATTGCTCGTATAGAAAAAAAAATCTCAGACGCACAATACGAAAATTTCAAACCAAACTTCAGGAATCCTCTTCGACCCCCAACAAGGAGTTGTCATCTCTATGAGAACTGAAAAAATAAAGAACTTGTGGGAGCTAAAAAAAAAGAAATCGAAGTACCAAGTATCCACAGATCCCTAGCTCCTTAAGAGCACCTGCCACTGAGAAATCCTTAAAGCGCTCAAGGCATCAATTCTCAGAAAAAGACCCTCAGCTCCTCCCCCTCGACTTTTAATATGAAGGAGACACCCATCCCGATGAACCTAGAAATCAGGACATAAAATAGTTGTCTTCCTTTTATGTATAGAAATATCGGAAAGGGTGCAAGCATTTTCAAGAGAGTGACACCCTCCTCTCTCGGGCCGTACAGATAACGCCGGCAATTCATTACGGCACACCTATAGCCGATAATTGCATTTTCAGGCCATTTTACTAAAACGCCCAGGCGGCCCTCGCGTCGATGGTTAGAGCACGAGAACGTTACGCTCCTCGTGAAATGGAAGGTGGAAAGGGGTAGGTGGGTGAGCGAGGTGAGTAACTGTGTTAACCTTCCGGCCACCCCGAGAGGGAGTCCACTGCCACCAAGGGTCACCCCCGTCACGCTGTTCCGTTGGTTTAATTATCTTCAATGATTTTGAACGCCCACGCCTAAGCGAATTGCAAATCTGATTTTGCGAACGATAAAGACTTTTGCACTCTTTGATTCGTGATCCTCAATCCTCAGATAGCAGTTTGCGAATCTTTCATCGAGATTTTGAAAAACGATTCGCATAGAGGTTGACTAGAAGAAACAATGTTCATTCTTTTGATCATAGGAATATTCTATCCAGAATAGCATCTGCGGACTGCTATCAGATGGAGTGCGGACATTGGATAGAAACCAGCGTCTGACCATAATGTAGTTGCATCACTGAATCGAGAACGCTCTCATATTCCAGTAGCGCGTTGTTTAACTTTTTTTCCACCATTTTTGAAAACCTACGCCTAAGCGAACTATGGATCTAATTTCTGCACCAATAAAGACTTCTACGCTTTCCTATTCGCGGTACTAAATTCTCAAATAGTAGATCGCAGACTTTCCAGAAGTTCTAACAAACACATTTTGCATAATCTTTTCATGTCAGAAGTTTACTTAACCCCTCAATATAAATACTAAATTCGGAATCGTGTCCAGAGAGAACTCTGTTCTCAGATCGAGCGCAAACGTTGAAGAGGAACCAGCGTCTGACCACAGTGGAGTTGCATCACTGAATGGGAATATTTGTTTATACTCTCTCTCTTTTACGGGTTTGAGAGTCTTCACATGGCACACCTCCTCTCTTTTACATAATCTCTCCAGGGCGCAAGACGGGAATCGAACCCGCAACCAGCCGAAGTGGGTCCAAAGCTCATGCCTTA